>JAFIDM010093963.1:163250-179945 GCA_023159025.1 Thereuonema tuberculata
CATCTAGTTTTCGTAGATTAGGTTAGGGTAAAAAATTTTTATCATTATTGTTTGACATTTCATTAGCATTTCATTTTCTCTTTGATCTCGATAAATAAAAAAGTTTTATTTTTTACCCGATTTTTTTCATTTTTGTATCCAAATTATGATTGATTCCAAATATTCTTAAATAAAATGAAAAAACCCTCCAGCAAGCAGTAAGATTCGAACTTGCGACCCCGCACTTACTAGACCCGCGCGATAACCCAATGAGTCACGCAATTCCTGTCACTCGGTTAACGTTCAGTTAACATAAGCCACTTCCACTTTTTCAAAATGGATTTTCTCGAAAATGCCTGGATTTCGCGCCCGATGAATTTGGAACTTGATATTTGAGGGTTGATCTTCAAGTGTAATAAGGATGAACAAAATCCACGACCTCACTATCTGACAGTCCCTTGATAGATTAGTTTGAATACTTCTATTTGATCACTTATTTCTTCTTTAAATAAATAACATTCTTCACACACAAATTCAAAATTAAACCGAATTTATGAACTTCTTAAATATACATCTCGTATATCTTTTCAAGCACACAAATTACACATAACTTTGTGAAAAATCCATCCCATTAATTATCTCAATTAAATACCTTCTGATACTAAATAGAACTTATATTTGAGCTCTTCCACTCCTAATATAAATCCAGCAAAGTCTTTATATCAACTTATATAATTTGCTAATTTCGTCTGTCTGTCTGTCATTCCGTCTCTCTGTAACTCGATATAATTAAGCTATTAAGATAGATCCAAGGTTCTCAATGGTACCATTGAATCAAGGGTAATCAAATTGGATGAAATATTAGTTCATTTTGTCATTCCATGTTGTTTCCATGAAATTTTAACTGAAATTCTAACAAAACGTATGTTCAAAACCAAATAATTTTGTTACCACTGCACCGATTTTAATGAAATTTGGCATACTTACTCAGTTTTTTACGCTGATTTTGAAACTCAAAATCATTTTTGCCGTTGAAGCTTCGTTCACAAGTTAGCGCAGTATTTAGATTATACAAAGGTGAGTTTTAAATGCCTTTCGGCGTTATGAGTCAAAAATAATAATTATTCTTTAGATAAATTAAACTTTAGATATGGTTGGTATTTCGTTTTTCGTTTTGGGTGGAAAATGATCCTTTAGGTTAAACTCTCAGAACCTATATTACAGGTGAATAGATAAGAAGTACACCTAAATAGGTCTGATAAACATTAAAAAAAAATTTTTTTTCAAATCAAATCATCATTAGAATCAAATATATATATTGTGACAACACACATATATTCACAATTATGTAATAGTCGAAATACCGAAATTTTATTGTTTTTGTTTTTTGTAAGGGCGAAAGAAGTATGTAAAATGAGAAGATAATCTCAAAACAATTATTTTCTTTTGTAAAGCTAATGGCAGACAAATTATTTTCGAAAGTTTATTTTAGCTGTTATCAATAAATTTAATTTTAGTTTTAAACGTAACTTAGCATAAGTTAGGAATTTAAAAGATTTTGAATTTAGAATAGTGTAACAAACTTAGTAAATTTTAAGAATTTAAATAATTTTAAGCCTAATTAATTTTATAGATTTAATTTAGGATTTTTAGTCTTCTAAAAGAAATTAATTTTCTTTATTGTTAAATTAACTTAATTTGGTTCAAGCCACGGAGAATTTCGCTTGTCTCGCCGTCTCGCCCCGCGTGCTTCCAGCCGCATTTTTGTCGGAGTCCGGAAGTCATGATCGACTCGGGCCGTTGTTTAAAATAGGATGTAATAATTAAGTTATTATAGCTTAGATAGCTCAAGTAATAGCCTGAAATTTCATTACTTAGTTTGCAAAGATAAATTCTTGCAAACTCAGTTCAATAATTTGCAAAGGCAAGTCCTTGCAGAGTCAATAAAATTAAATATATATATACATCCGCATAGGATGAGTGTTCTTACGACGTGCGTGTAATCCCGCACAGGATAAACCAGTGAGTAAATTCCTTATTTAGTGAGACTATCTTAACCAGTGTTTATAATTCTCCGCTAGTTTGAAATAAATTCCCAGTTTAATTTTGTGCAACCTTAGGAAGTATTCAATTTAAGTGAAGTGAGTTCAAATTTAATAGTAGAACATGCTTTAGTTACTTTCTGCTAATTTGAGTTAAAAATTCTCAGTCAGCTATAGTCAAATAGTAAAATTTAAGAAGTCTAAAGCCGTAGCTTCGTCCGCCGACATTGCTTTCAAATCTAGGAGCTTGTCATTGTTAAATAAAAGTTGTTTTTTTTTTAAGTTCAACTTGGTTTGGATATGTTAAGCCTCTTTTCTGCAGTGGACGCAAGGCGTGACCCCCACATCTGAGTGAACTGAGCCATGTTAACCAGGGATGTAACGCTTTTCGAGGGGGTGAGAATTAATCTTACCGCAGGGAGCGGTGGGCGCCCAACAGCAACGTGCAGAACTCTTTAGTTAGTTTACTTTACTTTATCACCCCTGTTTCGTCACAATATATACATATAAATTGGCTAAGTTCGTCTGTCTGTCTGTAACTCGATATAATTAAGCTATTAAGATAGATCCAACGGTTCTCAGTGGTACCATTGAATCAAGGGTACTCAAATTGGATGAAAATATTAGTTCATTGTGTCATTCCATGTTGTTTCCATGAAATTTTATTCTTGGGAACTGACCTCGACTACTGAAATTCTAACAAAACATACGTTCAAAACCAAATAATTTTGTTACCACTGCATCCATTTTAATGAAATTTGGCATACATACTCAGTTGTTTACGCTGATTTCGAAACTCAAAACCATTTTTTCGTAGAAGCTTCGTTCACAAGTTAGCACAGTATTTAGATTACATTTACTTTATATTTGATAGTTGATAATAAAATGATTTTTCAGATTTGTTTATGCCTGGCGTCCGACAGGCTTTGCTGCTAGTCAATAAATAATTAAGATTTTACATATACTGTTTATAGTTAATAAGTCAATTTCAAAGCCCGTACACTTGAAATATTTTTCTAACTTATTTTATACAAAAATTATTACATACACGATGAAGGTTTCAGTTAATTGTGGACCGTAACTATTTTCAAGTATCACATACTATACTATATTGGAACTCGTCCTTTCGAATGATGAGTTCGTCCGCTCTTGATATAAATCACTACTCACTTCAAAGTCTTTATATCACCTACGGCTATATTGGAACTTTGTCCGTTCGAATGTTGAGTTCGTCTGTTCTTAAATTAACTAATTCTAATCTTTGGAACCTGTCCGTTCGAATGTTGAGTTCGTCTGTTCTTGAATTAAATAATTCTAATCTTTGGAACTTGTCCGTTCCCCTAAGTTAATTCGGCTATTCTGAAACTTGTCCGTTCTCATCAAATTACTTCAACACTATTATTTGGAACTCGTCCGTTCCGGTATTCAAATCTTCGGAACACTTCCGTTCCCCATTGTTCAATGATAAACTTGTATTTAGAACTGTTGACACGTAGGTTTTCGAGGTTAAGGGGGGTGTGATATTAGCAGTGTTTTTCTTCCAACTACTCATTAAGAAACAATGAAACGTAGGCTTCAATCCGTAGTGGCTGGTATGACATTCACTGGGCCCATAGAGTAAAATGCCAAAATCTTGGAAAATAACCTTTGCGTAAGGCGCGAACCTATCGATAAATGCAATAACGATAAATAATTTTCAAATAGAAAAAAAAAAGATATAAAATGGTTAATATAAGTTTTTGAACCTCCCCCTCCAATCCAATGCCTAGTGAATCGGAGTACGTTCTAAACTTCTAAAAAATAAGAATGGATGTTTTGGAAAAATTTGTTTTATATGAATAAATATTCAAAACACAAAATATTGTATTATGTCTGCAAAAAAATAAACAAGTCAAAAAAAAGAATTGAAAATCTGAGAAAGAAGAATATAAAATTTTACTATATGCAAACAAACCATACTTCTTCCTTAAGTCTTCTCTTTTATAATAAATATTATTAAATTACTAGTTTATGACATTTATTTTCTGGTGGATGATGTTTAATTATATAAAATTTTATTAAATATAAAGACTCGAAATGGTGACGACCTTGTTTAAATTTACATCATCAGTGTTCCGTATTCAGATGATTTTTTTTTAAAACATTTCGAACTTATTATTACTCTTTTGAAACTGAAAGGCATTGTTAGTCAACAATGTATTAGCACACAACGGCCGACAGCAGATCCAATGCTGGAAGCATTGTTGGGTCAGTTGTGTGTGAGAACATTGAAGGATCAAGGAGGAAGAAGGGCTTCTTCTCCTTGCATCGTAATTTAATTCCGAGAAGGGCTTGACTGAAGCATCCGGTACAAGCCAATAGGAAGCTTTATTGGCATTCACTGCTGAAGGGCGAATTACTGCTTCCGGCAGACAATATTGCGGAAGGATACATGACGTAATGTTTATGTTTCTGGTCGTGCCCCTGCACCGGAAGTGAACATATCCCCCATCAACTTCCGGTCAACTTGACCTGAAGTTCGTACATTTAACTTCCGCTTCCGGTTCCTGAAAATTAAGACTCACCACGTTTTTCTTGGCCACTTGGATGGATATTTAGTCGCCGCCGCCGCCGAATTTATGTGGCGGAGACAACGTAACAACAGCTACAAAGTAATGTTCGGAAATATTATAAACCAAGGAGATTTGGACATCAAGTAAGCTTAATTTCAGTAATTTGGCTAATTTCACCCGTCGCAGTTAAAGTTCATTTCCCGTGAGAATTCAGGCAACGTAAGCCAACACATCATACTTTGGAAAGTAACAAAATTAAGAATAAAATATTAGCTGCGTTTTGAGAAGCGTTGGAGGTGTGTTTGTTGGTACTGCAAATGACGTTTGTTTATTTCCTATTGTTACGTATAATACATGATGGCCGTACTGTTGCTTCAAGTGGTTGTGCTCTTCATCCCGACGTGTGTTCCATTCCGCATTGATAAGATGCCGGTCTCAGGTGTAGTGCAAAGTTTGACTGGTCCGGAAAAATTACGTTGTGGTTTGTGTGATTATTTTTTTTTACGAAAATGAGAGATGGATGTAAGAATGATGTACTTGATTTTGTATGAGTGTTGGATTAATTGCTAAGGAATACAAGGGTTCACACTACGGCGAGAACATGGCGTTGGTCGAAAGGCTCGATGTAAAAGATGGTTATAATTGGGTATGTCATGTAAGAGAGAAAGAGATAAAACGCATTATTTGAAAAGATCTGTACGCAAGGGATCATGGTTTGAATGTAGTAAATTGTCTTTGTGTGAAGTGTTAATGTTGACATATTTGTTGGTGAAAGACACACGGAATGATTAGATTGTGGACGAGATGCACTTGTCCAAGCATACGGTGGTTGATTGGAAAAGTTTTTATCGTGAGGTTTGTGTGGAATTGTTGATGAGAATTGTCGTGTGATTGGTGGTCCCGGTAAAATTGTGGAAATTGATGAAAGTAAATTTCGAAAACGCAAGTATGCTAGGGGTAATGTGGGTTTCGTGATGGTGGGCGATCTGCGTTGTGCAGGTTTTCTCGGGGTTCTCCCGTTTCCCCTGCACTTCTCCCACCATCAATCTTTCTCTCCATCTGTCCATATTTCCGTGGGATAGTACGATAGACCTCCGGTCGCAGTGCTTGGCTTCTCTGCCACCCACATTCATTACATAACATAACATAACATGCTAGGGGTAGAAGAGTACAAGGCAAATGGGTATTTGGTGGAGTTGAACGAGAGTTCAGCAAGTATTTTTTGTCGTGGTTGAAAATAGATCGAAAGAAGTATTGCTGGATGCTATTAAGAAATATATTTTACCTGGAACCACCATAATCTCTGATTGCTGGTTATCCTACAACACACTACACGATGAAGAATACCAGCATTTACTAAGCACTAAACGCAATTTTAGTTTATAGTTATTTTTAACCGTCACGAAATCAGGTGAACTCCGACGAATGCAGGAAAGTTTTGATTTCGGGGAATTATATTGAATTTTTATCTTAAACGTTCTTTGATCCGGTGATCGGTTTAATTATGATTCTTAAACAGGCACAAATTGCCAAAGAGAAACCAACACTTCCACGGTGCGTGCGGCTTAGTCATACCACGGTCCGGGAATATACTGATTTGACAAATGGTCAGCAGCAGACTCTGTCCGAGACCATGAAATCGGCACAACAGATTTATATCTAGCATCTTTGCTCGGTCATTGGATTGACATTCACCATGGCGTCTCGTTCAACGACTCTTCGATTCGTTTGATAAGAAATTGGAAATTATTTCTACTTACAAATTCATGTCGTCCTTACACGCCCAGCATTGTCAGAAGTAGCGCTATTTTGTGCTGTCTTTTCCACAACGGGAGTCTGGAGCTGTCTTTCCTCACATCTCTGCCTATCTTCTGTCTGCCCTTCTCACCGATCTGCAGTAATTCCTCGTTTTTCTCGCCGTTTTGTAAAGTTTCACATTCGCTGTCGATTCAGAGCGGCTTCTCCGATCACGTGATTCTTCTCTTTGCCGAGGAGAGAAATGAAGGAGTGGTTTCCACACTGATCATGTGTTGTTCTCCACGCAAATTTAAAATTTCTTAACTCACATAGTAAAATAGAAAATGAGGTAATATATCATTGGAAAAATATAACAAATAAAATCAGCTATACACAGGTACATTTAAAATACAATCAATATAAGTCGAAACCCCCTTTCCAAGAGGCTAGGATCGGATCATGTCACTGACCATTTGTATCATGTGACACAGCCCTCCCCCCTTTCTCAGAAAAAAATTTTTAGTTCGGAAAAACTTTTTCAATAATAAAAATTGCCAACGATTAGCTATAAAAAAATCATTTCTAATATGAAAAATCTGAAATGTCCAATTATGGCTTCACTAAAATATTAAGTGAATTAGGAAGATGATAGATTAAAGAACCATGAATATAAGTTACAATGAAATAAAAATGCGAATAAAGATTGCAACAAGCAAACATGATTATTTTCAGCAAATAAAAAGAATGTGACGGATATATCTGGCAATAGGTTTATCAATGAAGTGATATTTAAAATAATTCCCTACTCGCCATTCCCACATAAGGTGCCGACTTGGAGGCTGGATAGGTATGAGGCCTAGATATCCTAGAGATAAAGCTCACAACGTGTACCGTAATGTGACCGTCCCCCATGTCGTCTGCCACTGCCGCCCCCAGTTAACGACCATTACGAAGAGGCGCAGCGCTATGCTATCTGTGCATCGGCCTCTGTTGAGATCCGCGTCAACCAGACGATCCCTAACTAAGAAGAACGTGTTCGCCTGAACCTGGTGATCATCCAAACAGGTCACGATTGTTGATGTCACCATTGCCTTTGAGAACAGGCAACCAGCGTTCGACTTGGCCAGAGCCGAGAAGGTGAAAAAAATATACTCTTGCATCTTTACGTCTGCAGTCTCTTGGCTCCTCAGTCAGCGTTGATGCCTTCGTCGTAGGAGCCCTTGGCGGTTGGGACAACGGGAACGATGCTGTTCTTCATAGACTTCGCATCCCCCACTGCTACGCCCGCCTGATGAAGCGGCTTATGTTCTCGGACGCCATTCGTTGGAGCCGGGACATACACGTTGAGCATCTTAGGGGCCACCGGCAATTTGCAGACTAATCTGTCTCCCTCTTTCTCCCTCACCCACCTTCCGAAGCGATCTGTCTTCACTGGCCCTTCCTTGCTGCTCGGATTGGATCGCAGATCTCCCATCTTGAATTTTCACAAAATTTTCTCTTTTCGCCTTACAATAAAGTTTTATTTTTAAGCATTTTTTTCAATTATTTTACCTTTTTAGGTAAATTTCTCCTTCACTTACACCAATATCGAACGATAAAATTTTGATTAGAAGGCCAATTCTGCCTTTGAATGATTGGACTGTCATTTATTGTCTTCTTGTACTGTGATTTTCAGTGTCTGTTGCTCTTTTGCTTGTCATCATCATCCTTTCGTTACTGTACACTATACATCCTTCTGTACATCCTTCCGACTGTACACTGCCTTCTTGTACTGTGTTGTCCTGGATGCTCTGATCTTTCTTTGAGATCTGTGAGTCAGAATTTCCTATGTCATCTCTACTTATAAAAGCAATCAATTATAATTTCTTCAGAAGCCATTTCTTCATATTAGAAATGTGTGTTGTTCTCTTTCTTGTAGGATTTGTTACGAGTTTTACAACGAAGTTTAATTTGGATATGACTTTGTATATACTTATGATGCTTCGAAGACGTTTCCTAGTTTAACTGCCTTTTTATTAATTTTTGATGATATGGGGTGGCTTTTGAGCATCAGTAGGTCTCCGCAGTGAGATGTTTCCTTCCTTCTCCTTAAAGCATACCATCTTTGTCTTTTTCCGCTGCTGCTCGTCTCTGTGCATCAATCTTTATTTTGGGGGGGATATCTTTGTTTTTGTTTTCAATGGCGTTTTGAGATTTTGGTGTCATTTCTCCTTCTTCCCATTCGAAGTTCAAACGGATTTCTTTTCTTAATAAGATGTATGCAGGGCTAGGCTACATCGTGCAGTTTCGTTTACTGATCCTCTCATGCAGAATAATAATTTTTCTAAATAGTTTTCCCACTGGGAGTGATTTCCTTGAATGAACGATCTTAGTATTGATCTGACGCTCCCAATATATCTTTCTGCCGGGTTTGATTGTGCACGATATGCGGATGTGAATCTGTGTTGGATGTTGTACTCTTTGCAAAATTTCTTAATATTTCTGAACGGAACTGTGATCCATTGTCGTTAATTATAGCTCTAGGAAATCCAAATCTGCAACATATATGTTTGATGAAATTAATTGCTTTTTCCGAATGAGCTGATCTCTTAGCCATAGCTTCGGTCCAACCGGAAATTACGTCTAAGCTACAACGACGATTATGAAGTTGTTTCCATTGTTGCTTCTTGGTAAAGGTCCCGCAAAATCAATGGCTAGCGTATCCCATCTTCCTTTTTCGTCTGCGATTGCTCCTTTCGCTAATTCTTTTTCCTATCATGTTTTGACCTTTGGCATGTGTCACAAGATATAACGATTTTATTATATCCTGATATAATCTTGGCCAGTAGAATCTTTCTTTAATCTTTTGAAACGTTTTATATATCCTGTTGTGGCCTCCTATGTCTGGATCTTCCTGCTATATTTTCATGGTTTTTTTTATTAAGTTTTCTGGCACCAATAATGCATAGAGGAATTCATCTTTCTTTTTCATCCATCTTCTTTTTATAAGCAGATTATATTTGATTACGAATTCTTCTTTTCTGTTCTTTGTCTGTTTTCCTGACAATCTGTAGTAATACCTCGTTTTTCTCGCCGTTTTGTAAAGTTTTACTTTCGCTGACCATTCAGAGCGGCTACTCGGATGATGTGATTCATCTGTTTGCCGAGGAGAGAAATGAAGGCGTGGTTTTCCTTACTGATCATTACTTCCACTCGCAAGTTTAAAATTGCTTAACTCTCATAGAAAAATAGAAAATGAGATAATATATTATTAGAAAAATATTACAAATAAACAAAATGAGCATCACACAGATACTTCTTTATTAAACACAAATTCTTCAAAACAAACTCTCCAAATGATTGACAATATTTCGAAAGCTAGGTCAGCTTTCTTTCTCAACTCCAAATAAATAAAAAAAAAAATAATTAAAATAAAATAAATTAAATTAAACAGGGAAAATATATACAGCATCTTCTTCCCGACAACTCCAAACAGAAAACAGATTTTTCTGTTTGGAGGTGTGGGGAAGATGATGTTGTGTATCTTTTCCCTGTTTATTTTCCTTTTCTTTCATCGACTTTGGCCAACTATGGACCACGGGCTAGCCCTACATGACAACGTCAGGGTGAGGCTAGGAAATTCCAGAAGGGGGACGAGATTCACATCCCGTCCAGAAATAACCCTAAGATAGTAAGTCCCAGGGGAGAAACGGACGAAACACAAGAAGAAGAAAGATGAAACATCCATGCTCTCCACAGGGATTTCAATCCGGGTACCGGCACACAGGCCGCACGGCAGACCGACGTCTGAGAGCGCACGACTACGCCGGCACAGCTCTTGTTTATTTTATTCTATTTTATTCAATTTTATTTATTTTTATTTATTTGGAGCTTGAGAAAGAAAGCTGATATTGCTTTTGAACTATTGTCAGTCATTTGGAGAGTTTGTTTTGAAGAATTTGTGTTAAATAAACAAGTTTGATTTATTCAAGATTAATTGGTTTAGCCTGGAACCAATATGTTTACTTTGAAACAAAGTGAAAATAAAAGATTTAATAAATAGCTAATTTAAAATACAATCAATATAAGTCAAAACCAAACTCCAAGAGGCTAGGATCGGATCGTGTCACTGATCATTTGTGTCTCGTGACAGTCTCTGTTCTATTAGACCTGACTAAAGCTTGGCACTCGTCCGTCCCAATTAATCCTGACCTTCGGAACTCATCGTTCTACTAAATTAGTCGTGAACTGCTATAAGGAACTCCTCCGTTCAGTTAGTCCTAACTGATGTTCGGAACTCGTCCGCTCCTATAATGCTAGCTAATGTTGGAGCTCATCTGTTCCAATATCTCAAGCCTTGAGAATAATATAAATCTGTTTACTTTAAACTTGCCCCGAAAATCCACAGAAAATTGATCGCTGATAATAGCATGATCCCTCACTTCATTCTGCGCTGTCTGGGAGAAACACGAACATATCCTTAAATCCTATTTCCAGGAGGATTTCCTTTCCGCACATCGAATGCTGTTCGATTATCCAGTATGTATTGCCCCAATGGATTCTTTTCTCTGAAAATTTAAGCAAATGCAGACAAAGTCATGAAGTTCATATCCTCCGAACTTAAAATTGCTTGTCTCGATTAATGCAATGTTACTATGGAGATCCAAGCCTGGAACCAATATACTTTGAAACAAAATGAAAATAAATGATTTAATAAATAACTAAATATACTTTCCAGTAAGCTTAAGGCATTCTTAAAATACAGTAGGTCCTAAGTTGCTATTAATTTTTTTTTTAATTTTCACGTAATAGAGACGAATAAGAATTTAAAACATTTAAAACGTATTCGGAAAGTGTATTTACCAAAAGTCAACCATCTTGAGATTTATGAGAAGTATTTATTAATAATATTTTGATAATCAAGCTTGATATTCAGTCGCATCCGATGTTAAGCTTAATTTTACGGAAGTTATCCAAATACAACTTTGTGGTCATGTCCCACTTCTAATCTCCGACCCCTAAAAACCCGTGAACACATGTCGACTTTGTTATTACTTATTTTTAGTTGCAGCAATGTTCTAAAGCTGTATAAGTTTGTGGCAAAAACTGTAAAGACGTCAGGATAAGGATTTGAAGATAGAAAAAAAGTAAAAAAAAGCTGAAATTTCTATCAGCCGCCATTTTTGAACGGTTGCTACGATTTGACTGAAATATAATACCAGCCGAGTCCGTAACGGTATCTAGTACGTTAAAAGTTTTAGCTCAAAAGCTCAAAATTCACTGCAGTTAACCCCGTCAAAGTTAACCACAACTTTGAGGTCACGCCCCACTTTTAAGAATAACTTCTAAGGCCCGTCCCCTAAAAACTCGGGATCAGATCATTTAATATTTATTTGTAGTTCAATCAATGCCCTAAATGCTCTGAAAAGATTTTGGCAAAACCTCTAAAAACAATGTGATCATAAGGTTTGAAAATAGGAAAAATCGTCAAAAAGTGGAAATAAATATTTATATCGTGGGAAGAAAAATTTGAATGAAATATATATTCGTGAGCTGTGATCCTTGATCAGCATTTATCCCAAGACCTCGGGGTCATCTGTTCAGGTAGGGGAGAACAGAGTAGGGGAGAAAAAAAACCCACAAACAATCATCATAAATAATGTCGAAATCACTAACTAAAAATATCCTTTTTCAAATTGAATAATGTCCAAATAGAATAATAATTTTTAGTTTTGGGAAGAAAAGGAGATGGTTTTTCTTTTCCCAATTTAAGATGTAATGCTTGAAAAAGAAAGGTCGATTAGATTCGAAATATTGTGATGTAAGAGGAAGATTTGTGGAAGCATTAAAGAATTTTATAATGTTGCTTTATTTCAGTGTTTCTCAACCTTTTAGTACTTGCGACCCAATTTTCAATCACAACTCTCATCGCGCCCCCCCGAAAAAAAAACCTCCAAACCTATCTGTTCAATCAAAAAAAAAAAAAAACCTCCAAACCTATCTCTTTAACAGATCTTCGATATGCTCGCGCCCCCCCCTTTAGTTTTATCGCGCGCCCCACAGGTTGAGAAACGCTGCTTTATTTGTAAAGAATTTATTACACAAAAAACTACAATAAAAATTATCAGAAATGTCCATCAGATGATAATAATTAAATATTTATTTGTATAATTTTAATAAAACTAATCAATATCTTCATCATCTAATGGTGACGTTAAGCAAATGATCTCCGAAACCACTTCAGGATATTTTACAAAAATATCGGTTTCTAAATTTTCTTCCCAGTTATCCTGAGCCGATTCAAGAAAATTAGTAGTAATTAGGTTTTGAACATAAGTGACGGTTTACAGCTACATCTTGCATCAATTTATGCATCTCTGCAATTGAAGACTTAAGACCAAGTAACGGAATTATGTTCTCACTAATGTTTAGTCTGAAATTCACGAAGAGAATGGTTAAAAACTTTTAATACTTTTGACAACTAAAAATTTTAATATCGAAGGTAATTCTTATAAATGCAGTTAATTTCTTTTATTTTCTTTTTAACACGTTTTATATCTGTATTATTTACTATAATAAAATATGGAATTATATAAAAGAATAATTGTGTATATTAACTTCATTATTTTATTCCTTTTTATATAAAACCATTTTTTGATTTTTTTTTAATTATTTATTTAACATCACTAAAGATCATTTTTGCTATATTTCTAGATTACCATTTATAAGAAACAGCTCGCTACCCTTATGTCAAAATTCAGAAGATCTAAATAAGACAATGGAATTTGCTTTGTCATTGGCTGATAGCATTGGTGATAAATGGTGCAAATGTCCTCCAAAATGTGAAGAATATTTCTACATTGTGAATGTAGATAATTTTAGGGTGCCAGCAGCGAAGATAATAGTGTTTGGATTACAGTTTCCTAATAATTACATAAGAATTAGTAAAGAATATTTTCAAGACACAGTATATTCTGTGTTTGCCAAAATTAGTGGAAGTCTTGGGCTCTATCTGGGATTTTCTATTTTAACAATTTGTGAAATTTTGGAAGCGTTCCTGATTATCTATTTGAAATTAATCAAAAAACTTAAATGAATAACAAAATCTTTACTTTTAATCCTATTCAGAAATTACGGGGAACAAAATATTTTTCATTTATTAAACCAGTTCTTAAGAAACTGTAAAAATATATACAATAAATATATGTAATGGGAATAAATAATACACTTGTTAGGAAATCACTGCCTCTATTTAAAGAACTATCCTAACTCTCGATCATTATTTCCACTTGAAAATTAATTTCACTTCACTAAATCAGCAGAGTAATTTTGCACTATCTGCTTGTTCTGAAACACTTCACTATCGCAAACACAATAATCACACAACAAGTGAACCTTTATATATTTAATGAATAACTATTGAATTTGGATAACTTGATAACTTCAAGTTAACAAGCATGATAATTATACCAAATTTAAATTAAATTAGTATTTAGTATTTTAAATACTATGAAGGAGTCGTATGGAGTTACCTTTATACTTTACAAAGCATGATAATTCTTATCAAACCAATTAATCAATGTCTCTTGAAAACGGGTCCTTAGCTTCACTATATTGCTAGGCACTGATGAACGGGATTCAACACCATTAGTTGAATTCTGGAAACATTCAATGTTCACTTAATTCAGTTGACGGCGACTTTTAACACACGCACTTTAAACTTCTGGAAACATTCAAATCAGCATCCCATTGAAAACACACAAACTGCTGATTTCCACTAATCTTAACGCTGATGAATTGATTCGGCTATCTTCTCAATTCTTCTATGCTCAGCTTATGAATTAACAAATTATCTTCTCGTTTACGATCCTGACACACATACAAAGGAAAGCTCTGTGAAAAGTTTTACTTACGAATCTTCAAGGACTTGTCTTAATAATCCGCTCCGGAATTTCATGTTTTGAAGAATTCGTTGTCCTTTATTTCTAGTCGATTTCTATTTCCATCAATGTATCCTTATATCTTAATGATGACATTGGTTCCCAGTTCATTGCGATATCTTGTGAGTGTTGAACTTGGTTGAATTCGTCCCCGGCACATAGCTTTCATATTCCACAGTCACTATGTTGCCTTCACTCGACAATTGAAACCGATCGCCAAAATGTGTCAAATAAAACGAGTATCGTTTCCTTATGAACTTTCCGATAGATCCTTCATATCGTCAAAGGCCTATCTCTTCGCCGCTGCCGCTGCAGACTGTGAATCCCAGAGATGTCGCAATTTACACCTCCATTACAAAAGACTTCTCGATCCGAACTACTTATTCCCGGCTGCATCGATATTACGTCCTCGTTGCCTAACACCGGTCCGAGTGACATCAAGATGTGGGCTTTGTATCCTTGCTGCACCGTGATCTTGGCTGTCGAATTACTTTGCTGCAGATTCCGTTTGTTCCCGGCATCATCGAGATACCAACCTTGCCGTCCAAGGGAAATCTCGTGGCATGACACCGGTCCGAGTGGCTTCAATGTTTGAATTCCTCTCACAACAACACTGAGATTCGGACTTCTAATCCATGGGACATCTGGTTGGATGACGTCCATCCGAGAGACATCAGGATGCGGGCTTTGTTTCCTAGTCGCACCGTGATCTTGGCTATCCCCGCTGCTTCCAATCTTTGCTTCGGCAAGATGAATACAGCTCATGTTGCATCCTAACTTCACAACGCTGCGTTGCAGACGGTTCTCCCAGCAATATCGAAATGCCAACCTTTTCGTCCAAGGGAAATCTCGATACACAACACTGGTCTGAGAGACAACAACATAACGGCTTCGTATCCTAGCCGCATCGTCTGGACTATCTTATTAGGGGACGCCGAGATGTAGCCTTCCTATCGTCTCTACATCCTATCGAGACTCGATTCTCGACGAAACAGCTCACTCGACTGCAGGCACCTACTCACTCAACTCGACTGTCAACTCATCTCTTCTGATCAATCACTGCAGAAAAGTGCTTCACTACGCAATGCGTGGCAGCTAATTAAATCATTAATTAAAAAATAAATTCAAAACAAATTAAAAACTAATAAATATCTGTCAATAATTAAGATATTTCCTTTTTATCTGACGAAGTGAAATATTACATAAAACAGAATAATATTAAAATTGCTATCCACTTTCAAATTTAATTAAACAGCAAACATAATTTGCAAATTAGAAATCATATTTGTAATTTTACATAAAATTTTAAGTCAGCCCTATTCTTCAAGTAGAGAAACGTTGTCATCATGCCAATCAATAGAGATTTTATTATTTCTAGTTCAGAACATTTATTTTTAAAAGAAATTGAGAAAATTAAATCCTTATTATTATCTAATGATTATTATCCTAAGACATTCATTGCACGCCATATAACCAGTATCATCGCACCTATATATAATCCATCTAATAGTAAAATAAATAATAATAAATATTATGTGTCAATTCTTTACCATCCATTTATATTTCCAGCTATTAAGAGCACATTCAGAAATCTTAACATATTCCATATTTTTCCAATCACACAAACCATAGACCGTTTTTAAAAGATAAAACACATGTAGCTGATGCCAATATGAGGGGTATGCTTTATGCAATGTCATGCAATGAAGATCGATGTAGATATATTAGTGAGACTCGCAAGGCATTGAAGAATTGTAAGGCACAGCATGCTAATGTGATTAGATGCAGAGATTTTAATTACTTAACATTGAACCATGTTAATAATACTAAGCATTCTTTAACTTAACATAAACTTCAAATCATATGCCAGGAAGTAAAGAAAATATAAGGAGTCCAATTTGATTGTCACTGATAATAGATGTTATAGTGACAATTTATCTGTTTTTACTATTCCAAAATATGGGTTCATAAGTGTTCATAAGTGATTATTATAAATAATAAAAATCCACACATTCGTTAAAATTACATTAACTCATTCATGCAACTGATACTAATCACAAATTCGATTTTGAAAATTCTATAATTTTTGGACATTCTAGCAATCACTTCATTAGAAATAGTATTGAATCATATAATATTCTGACTAATCATAGTCATTGCTACTATGATGGTGTTTCTATTAAAAACATAATGGGTTATAAACGTACTAACATTGATCTAATTCAAAGAATATTTGTATTTTTTTATTATTTCCTTATTTTTTATTTATTTATATGTACTCTGTTCCAGCGCATTCCATCAGCGCATTCCATCATAGGTTCCAGCGCATTCCGAGTTCCATTATCAAAGCTAAATCTGGCTGATGAGTCCTAATAAGGACGAAATAGCTAACCCAGATTGCTTTTCATAATGACTCAATGCGCTAAAAGCAAACAATTCTTACGAATTTGTGCATTTTCAGATTTT
>JAFIDM010093963.1:182496-192711 GCA_023159025.1 Thereuonema tuberculata
TACATTCCCGCAAATAACGTTTTCCCCGTCATTTACACTTTTTTTTGGGTCCCCTTCAATTTTCCTAATATTATAATATACTTTTCTCCTGTATTTACTCTATCGTAATATCAAACATCCCTCAATTTACATTGTTTCCGCGAAACGGAGTAAAAAAAAATATGGCATCCATGCGAAAAATTGATCGTAAAATGGCGGCTATCAGCGTAAATTTCGCCATAAATCCGGTCAGTTTACGCAAATTCAGTGGCATCAGGACAAAATACCGTATTTACTAATGTGCTCCTTTTCCGGACAAATATAGTCTCTTCTCCTCTAACTGTCACTTATTACACTGCTTTGTGATTGCAACTCGCTAGACAATCACATCTTCGATATATCGGTCTGCTTTTAGAAAAATTCAGATAAAGAAACATATTCTTAGGATAAATTAAAAATTGGAACACACACACATATTAAGATTAAATCATTTACTAAACAAATCGATAGTGTATTTTAATTTATTTGTTAATTAATTTGTAATTAATTGAAACCGATAGTGCATTTTAATTTATTTCAATTCGCAAACGTATATTTCAATACGTCTTCAGGCGTACAAATATGATTGTTTTTTAAGTAAACAATTTAATTTTAAACATGTTCTTAGTTAAATCTATGTTGGTATTTTTTTTAGCGTGAATTTGAATGAATAGAAAATTCCAATGCGTACGCCTTAGACCACTGTGGCACTGAGATTCGTATACACTGCTCACAAAATTTAGGGGATACTGCGAAATGAATATAATACACCCAAAAACTAGAGGTATTTGAGTTTATTTATTAAAGAACATCATCACAGAAGCAAACGACACGAAAGTAGAAGTTGTCTCAATATGCAAATAAGGTGCAGAATTCATTTATCGGGATTGAGCAGAATGTTATACTAGGACGAGAATTAACATTCGCATGTCAAACGTAAAAATATTTCGCACTTTGACTGTTCATTAGGGTGTATGGTCACCTGAGACTATTACAACGCACTGACAGCAATGAGGCATAGAGGGGATCAAATTGTCCAGCAGTTCTTGATGGATTGGAGACCACTCGCGCACCAGGGCAACTTCCAGCTGAGGAAAAGTTATAGGAGGTGATTAGTGACTGGCAACACGTCTTCCTAGTGCATCCTAAGCGTATTCGTTGGGATTCATGTCTGAGAATGCGAAGGCCAGTCCATGCGCTCGATTCCAGCCTCTTACAGCATGTTGTTGACGAGATGCGCACGGTGGGGGCGTGCATTATCGTCCATAAAGTTGGCCTCAACTGCTCCAGCGTAGGATATCACTATAGGCTATAGAATTTCATCCCGATATCTTACAGCTTTCACCGTCCACTTCTAATAACATAGAGGCCGGTACGACCACCAATGCTGATGCCTGCCCACACCATGAATTCACCTCCGCCAAAAGGACTATCTTTCTTGCATGTTCCAAGTTCGCGCCAGATCAGTGCACGACGATTGTCAGGCTGGAGGCTGAATCTTGACTCGTCACTGAAGAGAATCGTAGACCACTCTTCACCGGACCAGGGAAGATGCCTTTCAGCCCATCTTCTTCGGGTTCTGCGATGTTCAGCAATTAACGGAATATATACCATTGGTACCGGGCATACAGTCCACCGTGACGGAGTCGATTTCGCACGATCCGGGCACACCCGTCGTCCAGTAGCTGCGAGAAACTGTCCCCGCAGGTCAACCGCATTGCTTCGCCGGTTCCTTCATGCTATTATTGTCAAGTAGCGATCATCTCTTGCAGTAGTGGCAAGTGGGCGGCCCTGCCCCCTGGTCCTCTTCGAACTGTGCCAGTCTCTCTGAAGCGATTCCAGAGTCTGCTAATCAAGCTTTGTGAGGTTCCAACCGCTGCTGCCACTGTCATCTGTGTTTGACCAGCTTCATGCTTCAGATTCGGGTAAATACCGATGCAGGGGCATTTTCAGGTGACTCTCAACGATTCTGCCATTTGTTGATCCAGGAAAGTGGAGATAACCCATCAGCTCCAGCCTCTTTATACAGGGTTGTGGGCAAATATGCAAATTAACGTTCAGCATCACATTTGGATATTCAACAATTTCCTTTTTAGTGTCGTTTTGATGATGTTCTTTAATACATAAACTCAAATGTCTCTGTATTTTGGGTGTATTATTTTCATTTCGCAATATCCCCTAAAATTTCTGCGCAGTGTATTTACTGCATTTCGTGTTTTGTATTTATGTTTAATTTCAAACCTTTGGTTAGCTGTCACGCTTTATCAGTGATCAGTCAGCACCTACGACCATATTGTGCAATAGCAGGTTACATTCTATGAATCTGCCAAGCATAAATGAAATAGCTATGTGCGCGATCCCTTATTAGTTTGAAAATAAATGAAACATTGTGAAAATGGTTATTGGAAGTTGTTCATTCATTTTCTCACTTAGGCACTGGAACTCTTGAGTCTCAACTTGATTTCATGTTCGATTGAAAAGATCAGGCTTCCGTTTTCACTTTTTACATCGAAATTATAATATTCTATTACCTTTCGTTTTATTCTGCCCCCCCCCAAAAAAAAAAACAAAAAAAAAATCAGTAATAACTTAAAAATTAATGATTATCAAACTTTTATTGAATTCCGTTTATTAATTTAAAATATACAGTATTTTCTAAAAATTAGATGTCCTATAGATTTTACACTAATATATTTTTTAAGGATTTTTTGAATTAAATATAAGAACAATCTTTATATAAAGAGCCACAAATTAGCTACTAAAAAAGAAAAGAAATAAAAAAAAAACTTTTTACTATTCTAGTGATCTTACTAAAAGGGCGGGAGCTTTTATGTTAAGTTAAAAAGCAGTATTAATAATAAAATGATATTTTTAATATAAGTCTGTACATATTTTTTAAAAAGAAGAAATATTAAGGACACCTTAGGCTTTGAGGTATTTAATTTTTTTAAATGATTTTTAGCGGTCCCATGTTACAATAAACTTAGGGAACCGCTCTTGCTTTTGTGTTGTCTGTCTGTCACACTGTATGTCACACTCTGTAGCGGTCAAACGGTTAGCGATATTAGAATGAAACCTTCACCATTATGTTCAGCATCAAAAAGTAGATGACCACATAAAAAAAAATCAGACCTGTTGGACCACTCCCTGACCCCTCAAAATTAACGTTTTCCATAGCAGTTTTAGTAATAATGATAGCAATTAACACAGTAATAATACTGATGCTTCATACATAACAATACTAACAATTGCCAATAGGACGTCATTGTTAATATTTACAAACGTATTGTTTCATAAATTCTTTAACATATCCAATGAGACAGCATTAGCTGTCCCTAGGTTACAGCTTGCCTGTAAAACATAAAGGAACGGTCTTGCATTTATATGCTCTTGCGTTTAATTATTTTGTTTGTAATTGTGCATATTATAGGGCCGCTTTGCTTTTGACACTGTCTAAAAGCATTAATTACCTTGTTTGATTTAGTCAAAATAACTATCTGTTAAGTAGACTAATAGTCACAAATTAACTTTTGGAAAAAAATAAAAGTTATTAGCTACACGAAATTGAAAAGGGCAAGAGCTCTTTTTGTCCGTCTATCCGTTCTTCTGTCAGTACAACTCAAATTAAATGTCGGACAGATATGAGCCAAATGTTATTGGAACTCTTTTGACTTGATAGAAGTGAGGAAAAAATAGGAGTTCCGGTTTTGTGCCATTTTCTGTCTTGGAATTGACATGTATTGACTCACTATGGTTTCGTGTTCATTACGAAACTAATTTTTTTCTTCGTTAATGGTTGTTGTACATCTTTCTACTAAATGATTTAATTATTATTTTATTTCAACAAGTTAATCTAGAACTATCCAATTCTAATCGTAAGTCGAATCACTCACTTCACATATTAAGAATTTGTTGTCTTTCTTAAGATTAAATTACGTTATTGGGAAACCCAAAATCAAACGATTTTCATTAAATAAAAGGTAAAGCGTGTAAAATAAAAGTTTTTTGTTTTTTCTATATTTTTCCATTTATAATCAATCTTAGGAAATTATTTAATTCAATAATAAATAATTAAAACTGTTTTCTGTTAATCTCCAAAAATGACCAATTATTTAAATAAACAATAATTTAAATTTAGTAAAGAGTTATTTCATCTGAATCATATTGTATTGCGGAGTAAAAATTGCTAAGAAAAATTGCTTTGGTTATATACATAACTGATCGTATAACCTTTACTATATTCCTTTATTGCAACAGTAGTTTGTATTGTATAACAGGAATTTACTATAATAGTATTATCTTACTATAACAGTATCTTTGTATTGCAATCCACAAGAGCTTACTGTAAATTGGAGTTTTCCCATCCCACTTAAAATCATTTTCTTTGATGGAGTAACTTCAACTTATAAAAAAGACTTAATTGCGATAGTTCACTACCCATAGATCTCTTCCTATTTTTTAAACTTATTCTTGTTTTCTAAAAATTTAGAATAATTCAAACAGATAGTTTATAAAGGGTGGGGGATACTAAATTTTAAGGATAGCTTTCAGCAAAAGTAAGCCCTCGGTTCTTTTAAGCACCTCTTAGTTTTAAAGGTGCTGAGAAAGATAATAATAACTTCTAAATCATTAGGGGAAAGTCGAATAAGATGACGAAGCGTGTAAGATGACGAACTCGGTATTTCTCCGACGCATTCATAGATAGCAGCACCTGTCCAAGCACTTTCTGAGACTCAGGTGATAAGTAATGAAGTTCACTGCAAAGGATGTCGGGCAAGATTGTTTTGCGAGCAGTAGCGACTAAGATGTGTTTGTTTCCGTGTTTGTAATTTTTGGACTTCACAGCGTAAGGAATTACTCGACTAGTTGATAAAATGTTTTTGCTTTTTCCAAAAATATTCTCAAAATATAACTCATAATGTAAAGAACCATGTGTGGTGTAGGTTGTTTACGATAAGCTACGGCAATGATAAATAAGTTCTAAACAAAATTGGCGTCGTGGGGTAAGGTGACGAATGGCAGAGCGGGTAAGATGAGGAGAAGTTTGCTTAGTTTGTCATCTTACCCAACATGTTTTTGAGTGCCTTTTATGAATAGCTTGTGTCCTATTTTAAAAATTGGTTTTGAAACTGAATTTTAGTTGCAGTTATTTTTTTCTTTTATTTTAAATGCTCATTTAAATGACCATTTATCTATGAATGTTTTAGGTATTATAAACAACATGCCACGAAATTATACAAGGAAAAGTGATAGGGGAAAGTGGGATAAGGCGACAATGAATGCAGCTATTGCTGAAGTAAAAGATAAAACCTCAAGTGTAAATGCTGCAGGAAAGAAACATAACGTGCCAGAGCCAACAATAATGTTCTTCTAAGTTTGTGTTGTACCTAATTCTTCAAAGTTTTGTTTCATTACGAGCAATCTGTTATTGTATTTTAAGTGTTTCATCTTTGACTTTTTTACTTGATGCCACACATTAGTAAGTGAAGTTGTTTCTCTGCAATTTTAAAATAAAATGTTTCTATCTTAATGTATTACTTTTATCTGTTCGTCATCTTACCCACCTCCCTTCGTCATCTTACCTCAAAGGTAGGGTAAGATGACGAAAATTACTCTTTTTTTATAAAATATTTTTCATATTTCGAGAGGGTCATTTAAATGAGCATTTAAAATAAAAGAAAAAAATAACTGCAACTAAAACAGCGTTTCTCAACCTGTGGGGCGCGCCCCCCTAGGGGGGCGCGATAAAACTAAAGGGGGGGGGGCGGGGGCATATTTTTTTTTTT
The DNA here is from genome assembly GCA_023159025.1 of Thereuonema tuberculata. Lineage (NCBI taxonomy): Eukaryota > Metazoa > Arthropoda > Chilopoda > Scutigeromorpha > Scutigeridae > Thereuonema > Thereuonema tuberculata. Next base: position 188,301 of record JAFIDM010093963.1, read on the forward strand.
TTTTTTTGGTAGAGGGGTGGGGGTTTTTTTTTTTTTTTTTCGGGGGGGGCGCGATGAGAGATGTGATTGAAAATTGGGTCGCAAGTACTAAAAGGTTGAGAAACACTGAACTAAAATTCAGTTTCAAAACCAATTTTTAAAATAGGACAAAAGCTATCCATAAAAGGCACTTAAAAACATGTTGGATAAGATAACAAACTAAGCAAACTTCTCGTCATATTTTTTTATTGAATATAAAGGTTACAAAAAGTGTCCTTTCAAAGTTCAGGTTTTTTAAATCACTTTTAAGCCGAGGGACAATCTCTGAAGCTTAAGTTCATCATCTTACCCTACCTTACCCTATACTTTATTAGATTTAGAAAGAAAAAAATATAAATATGAAATTTTTCTACAATTGTCTAAATGATTTATCTACATCCAGATGCTAAAGTAGAGTTAAAAATCATATTTAACATTGAGCTGTGATGGTTTATTGGAATTGGGAGACTTATTTATTTAAATTATGCTTTGATTCTTCTTAGAGCTTTAAAATTTATTTTAAATGGATTCTTGTAAATTTGTTGTTTTAAATACTTTTGGTTCTTTGAGATTAATAGAGAGATTTTTGACATTTTATTTCATCACCGGAAGTGTTTCCCATTTATTTATTTTTTTTTGGTTGGGAAAGGGAAACAACACTGGACAATAAGTTAGTTGCATTCTTACTTTAAACTTCTCAGTAGCCAACATGTCCGACTCGAAGTGCGATGCAACAATCACAACGTCGTGGCAGGCTCATCACCAAGTGATTTAGGAGTTTCTGGGGCGGATTGTTCCACTCCTCCTTCAGAGCATTAATGAGGCCCTGCTTGTTTTCCGGCAAGGGGCTGCGAGCTGCAATTCGTCTCCCCATAATGTCCCAATACGTGTTCAATGGGGTTGAGGCCTGGAGAGCAAGAAGGTCATCAATTCAATGGCACTACTAAACAAGCGAACATATCGCTAAAAAACTTCTGTACAATAGCAGTCACCCGTCACAGTTTCTAGCACCTCTAGCTCAGTGCGACTATCAAGCATGATGCTGCCCCAAACCATCACCCCAGCACACAACATCGATATCCTTCATGCTCATTTTCCTGCTGGTACGCCATCGATCTTCATGTGCAGTCGTAGAGTGAAGGCGACCATCTGTTGTTCGTCTGGAACACATTCCAGTCGTTTGAAATGCTACCCAGAGCCTGGAGACAACAATTGCGTGATTCCAAACTCCCTGCCAACATCGGCGATTGTGCGGCCTTCTTCCTACTTTCTATTAATCCTTCTCCGAGTGAAAACATCGAGATGATGCCTTCGAGTCATGATAAAAAGTTAACGTTTTAACGTTAAGTTAACGGACCTGTTTTCTACTGAATATCTGTAGTTATGCAAATCGCCACAAGCTGTTTTGTCGGATTCTATGGCTGTAACCATCAAGAATGGCGTTCGTTCTTAAGTTTTGGAGCTATGGGATAATATACATAAATAAAACTATTTGTGTGTTCTCAAAAATACAACAAAACTTTCTACATAATATCTTCTGTTTGGAATCTTCATAACAATGCCTTTTCGTTATTTTTTTCAGTAATACCTGAGAAGGTATTAATTGAAGCTTTTTAAGTGCAGATGTAAAAGTAATACAACGACCAGACTGCACTCAAAATAAAAGGATTTTATAAAAATACAACTACAATTACTGAGAAAGTTAACGAGAATTTATCGTTTCATTTTGCAATCTATCTAAGAATCCCTTTTTTCTTTTTCTACTTAGAAGATATTGTTATGTAGGAAAATTTCCTTATATTTTGAAAACATCATTCAGTTAATGGCACTAAAATATCGCTTTTTAATATAACATTGTATATATTAATGATTATATCTTACGAGTATTTTTAAATGGATGAACCGTTTGTTAGTTGTTTCCATTTGAAGTATAAGTAGTGTAAACTAAAATACTCCTGTTGATGTTTTAAATTGGATTATAAATAAGTTTTATAAAACCTTTTGAGAAAATCATGTCAGTGCAAACAAAGATAAAATTAAACACATTATTTTGTCTTTATTTACCTGCGCATAAGAAATTCATTGAGGCTGGCAGAGCCCAGCACATGAATTTTCTTTTTCTTTATTTTTAATGTGTTTTTATTTTTATAGTTTAGATTTGTGGAGGTTCCATTTCGTTTCCCTTTTTATAAAATATTAAAGTTGAATGAATTACGTTATTATATATTTCTGCGATTCTTGAAACTTCTTGCACTAAAGAAATTAATCTCAAACATTAAAATTAAGGAGCATCTGGAGATAAGTCGTCTTGTCGTTTCTTAAAACAATTTAACTCTGAAAACAATGTTTTTCATTAATAAGTTTTTATTAATAAAAAAGTAACCGAATTTTAATTTTAATTTTTTACCAAATCATTTAGACATTCATTTGAAAATCAAACATAATAAATTAATTCGTTATGATATAAATAATTGAATAATAGGTTCTTCTTTGTCATTTCAGCTTCTCGTTTTAGTAAAATTTATTTGCAAAACTATTTACTACTTTAAGAGCAATATATCCAATTTCTCATTGCTGAGAAAAATCAACGTTAGGAAAGTTTTGGAAGACCAGCGAAAACTAATTAAGAACGTTGATAACAAGAGAATTAAAATTTGAAACCAATGTTCATTACTGACATCTCAAGGCAGACTGTTTCACGCTAACTTGGCGATCATCAGTTGAGAGTAATCTGAATGAACAAGCAGGTCTCGTAACGGAGGTGAATTTACATAGCAATGGGAACACAAATGGAACCTCTATAAATCTAAACTAAAAACAATAATACAAATTAAAAATAAAGAAAAACAAAATTCATGTGCTGGGATGTGCCAGCTTCATTGATTTGCGATGCGCATTTAGATAAATAAAGCGGAAGTTCCAGTTGTCTTCCCATTGCTACGTCAATTCACCTCCGTTACTAGACCTGCTTGTTCAGTCTGGCTACTCTAAACGGATGATCGCCAAGTTAGCGTGAAATATGCTGTCTTGAAATGTCGGAAATGAACATATGTCTGAAATTTTAATATGTTTATTCTTTTTTAGGCGCTTTTTATTAATGTAGTTGCCCATCGGAAAATCACTAAGACTGGCTGAGCTCAGCACATCAGTTTTCTTTTTCTTTGTTTTAATGTATATTAGTGTTTTTAATTTAGATTTGCCGAGGTTCCATTTATCTTCCCATTGTTGGATACAAGAGGCTTAACTACAAGAGGCTCTTATTACAAAATGTAATAAGAACTGAATACCAGCCAAATGACTAACATACATTAGAGATTGAACTTAACTATATTCTCACCAAAACAACACAAAAGATAACAAGAAAGGAAAAGTAATAGCACTTTAAAAAATTTAGAATACATAACAAGAGTCAGTTACATTTTAGATAAAATATATTTATTGTAGCAAAAATTTATAAATAATTATCGTGTGTTCCAAAAACTCTATGTTAAGTCTTATTCGTCTTTACAGTGACATTTAGTCATCTTGATAACTCAAAGTGAAAAAAACATTGAAAATATTGTGAAACGTTGAATTCTATTTATTTTGACAGAAACTGAGATCCTACGTTGTCGAAACTATCAATGGATATCTGTGGTGTTTTTTGTCCTCGAAAATATAAACTAATTATAACTAACAAGCAGAGGACAAGGCTTGTATGACACGGATTTCAATGCCCTTTTGTGAGATGAAAATACTTGTGAAGAATTTCAAAAATATACCGGGATTTGGAGTCCAACAACCTATCTTTTTAGAGATATTTGATGTTTTTTGGAGTGCTTTTTCCCATATTAGCTTTCTGTCTCGAGTGAATGAAGTAATGGAGCGATAGTGCAATGATGGCGCAGTGGATAGACTACGGGATTTCAGAGCAGAAGATCTTAAGGTTAAGACTGCTGCCTGACGACCTTTTTATCGTTTTTTTTAACTATCTTTTCTGTCATGCTAATGCAGTTTCTTTTACTTCTTTTATTTTTTTTATTATTTTTATTTTACTCTCCTTTATGCTTCTGCTTGCTTATTTCTGTTTCTTTCTTTTTTTCTTAGATAGAAATAAAAATTCAGTTAAAAATATATCAATATCTTTTATTTTTTTAATTAAATTAATTTTAATTTAGAAAAAAAATCTAACAATCTGTGTATTTAACTTTTTGTTGTTGTTATTGTTATTGTTAATATTGGAAGTAAATGAAGATAAGAGATAAACACTCTAAGATTATTATTTGAAATTTACAATTAAAACAAATAATTTTGCAAACATCAATGGTTCTTTTCATTATCAGGAATCAAAAGACAGAAAGGAGGTCTATGCGGAATGGATGCTGGAAGGTATTTAGATAGTGATGCTAAAAAG
>JAFIDM010093964.1:0-11997 GCA_023159025.1 Thereuonema tuberculata
GATTGTCTACATGTGGGAAATACATACCTGAAATTATGCCGTGTATTAAAAACTAAAGTAAAATAAATATAAAGTAACTAAAGCTATTTTAGTTCATTTATTCACAGCGATGATGTATTCGACGGAAATTACCCTTAAAGGACTATGTCAAGTTACTTTAGTTAGCACAGCAGTAATAAGTTCAGACTATTAAGATATCAATCATTTGCTGAAGATCAACTTATGCTTCGAGAACTTTAATTCCAACGATGTTTAATTGAACTTTTAATAACTTGTGTGAACTTCAGAAGTTTTCTCTGGAAATATAATCTAAAAGGTTTGAACTGTGGGAACTTTTATTCGACAAATAATATATTTAACGCAAGTGTTTTAATGCTAAGAAGAATTGTTAATGAACTTAAGAAGAAATACATTTAAGAATGTTTTCACATGCTACGCTCTTGTTTGTTTTCTTCCGAGATTATTGCTGAACATTTCTTTTTGACAGTGATGTATTACACCAGGTAATCTAAACATCAATACATAACTTAGCGTCTCTATTAATATATTAATTGAGCTGTATTTAGTCACAGTAACGTTTTATTTGATTAGAAGATGTCTAAATGTTCTGGATTATGCATGTATAGAGAATGATCCGTGTAATTTTGGTTGGGAAAATGTTGATGGAGTGTTAAGACTTTCGAAATTCTTAAAGCCCCTACCCAATCGAATATTCCACTATTTTCAAATCTGTCATAGGGGTTTTAGTTTTAATAGTTAACTAATAATTATTGGAACATTTAATATTTAATAATTTATAATATCAGGTCAAGGTAGTAGGTTTATCGTAAAAATGAATATTCTACTATTTATAAATCTGTCATAAGGGTTTTTCGTTTTAATGGTTAAGTAATAATTATTAGAATATTTAATATTTAATAATTTATAATATCAGTTCAAGGTAGTAGGTTTAACGTAAAAATGAATATTCAAATATTTATGAAAATGCGAAGATTGTTCATTTACTTTTTGATGAAAATTTTATATTTTTTAAAAAACTAACCGATATCGTATTTACTTAATCTCATCAAACTGTTTAAAATCGATTGAAAAATATCATACACACAAGACTAAAAAGCAAAAAAATAAATAATTACAAAAAATAGCATAACTAAAGTCAAAAATAACTAAAAGTAAAAAAAGTGTAAAACTAAAAAGTATAAAATAATTTTTCCTAGCCCCATACAGATAGTCCTGAAAATTTCTGATTGTACAGTTATAATAGCTATGAAATACTTATAAGATTTAAAACGAAAAACGTGGGGCGCAAGATAATGTACACTCCATCATATCATTTCAATTATTATCTATTGCAAGATAACATTCACTCCATCCATACAATCTCAATTATCTATTGCAAGATAATATACACTATTAATAGAATCTCAATTATCTATTGTATGTTCCTCACGTTTTTCGTTTTAAATCTTACAAGTATTTTCATAGCTATTAAAACTATACAATCACAAATTTTCAGGACCATCTGTATGGGCTAAGAAAAATTATTTTATCTTTTTTAGTCCGTTTTAAAAACGTGGTATATTCAAAATATATTTCAAAAATATTTGAAAATATTTAAAAATTACAAATATTCAAAATTTGAAATTAATTTTCGTTTGAATTTTAGTTCGTTTTTGTTTCTCTTTTGATTAGAGCCGTTTCGTGGGGCTCATCGAAACATATTATTTTTGTGTGTTTTTATTAATAATGCTTAGTATGGTATTGGCCCACTACCTTGTTATTATTACAACGCACGTTAAATATGTTTATTCTAATAGGTATCCATAATTCAAAATTTCCTTTTCATTCCTTGACTTTAGTCTGGCTTTTGTGTGTCTAATTGACTGAATGATGTAGAAAAATTTTGAAGACATATCTAATACCAATTGAAATTGATTCTTATTAGTCTTCATATTAGATTTATCTCCTTTAATCCATTAAAAATTTCTAATATATTTTGACAATCATACATTTTAAAGTGGATTCTAAATCTATTTCTCCTTTGAGATTTGATGTACAAACAATTACTAATCTTCTATAACACTGCTAACAAAATTTAGGCGATACTGCAAAATTAATATATTACACCCAACAAACAGTGTCATTTGAGTTTATTTATTAAAGAACATTATCATAGAAGCAAATGATAGGCAAAATGGAAGTTGTATGAATATGCAAATGTGATGCAAAACGTTAATTTTCAAGTTTGCCCACAACACTGTATAAAAAGGCTGGAGCTGCAGGGTTATTTTCCAGGATCCATTTTCCTGGATCAGCAAGTGGCAGAATCGTTGACTGTCACCTGAAAATGCCCCTCTAAGGTGATTTACCCGAATCTGAAGCATGGAGAGTCATAGTGCATCTTGAAGCTTGTCAAACACAGATATCAGTGGAAACAGCGGTTGGAACTTCCCAAAGCGTGATTAGCAGACTCTGGCGAGACTGGCGATACTTCAGAGAGACTGAAGAAGAAGACCAGGGCAGGGCCGCCCACGTGCCACCACTATAAGAGATAATCGCTACTTGACGCTAATATCACGAAGTAACCGGCGAAGCAATGCCACTAAACTGCGAAGGCAGTTTCTCGCTGCTACAGGACAACGTGTGTGTACTTAGACCGTGCGAAATCGACTCCGTCACGGTGGACTATATTATCGGCGACCATATGTATTCCGTTAACTGCTGAACACCACAGACTAGAGGAATGTGGGCTGAAATGCATCTTCCTTGGAACTGTGAAGAATGGTCCACGGTTCGCTTCAGTGACGAGACAAGATTCAGCTTGCAGCCTGACAATCGTCGTGCTCTGATCTGGTGTGAACGTGGAACACGGGATAATTCACGTTTCGTTCAAGAAAGACATTTCTTGAAAGAAATACCATCTTTGGTGGAGGTGGAATCTTAGTGTGGACAGGCATCAGCATTGGTAGTTGCACCGACCTCGATATTATTAGAAATGAAACGGTGAATGCTGTCAAATTATAATGTAAAATAAGAAATTCTACAGCCTGAAGTGGTACCCAATGATGGAACACTTGGGGCCAACTTTCTTTTTATGGAGAGATACGCATATCATCAAAACATGCTGCAAGAGGCTGGAAACGAGCGCTTGGACTGGCCTTCCGTTCTCCAAACCTGAATCCCATCGAACACGCATGGAATGCACTCGGAAGACGTGTTACCAGTCACCAATCACCTCCCATTGCACTTCCTCAGCTGGAAAGTTGCTCTTGTACGCGAGTGGTCAGTACCTGCTGGACAGTTTGATCCTCCCATGCCTCATCACTGTCAGTGTGTTGTAGGAGTCTCAGATACACCCTACTGAACACTCAATGTGCGACAGATTCCTCACGTTTTACATGCGAATGTTAACCCCCGTCCATGTGTCACATACTTCTCAATCCCGATAAATGGATTCTGCACCTCATTTGCATATTCAGACAACTTCCATTTCCGTGTCATTTGCTTCTCTGGTGATGTTCTTTAATAAATAAACTAAAATGCCTCTGTTTTTTGAATGTATTATATTCATTTCGCAATATTCTCATTTTGTGAGCAGTGTATAATGTAAATTTCTAATTAAGATCAAAGTTTTAGAATTATAAATACATAAATTATGATGACATTAAATTTTCTTTAAAAATTCGGAATTGCAAATGTAAAAATTATCAATATAAATTTTTAAAATTTTAAATAATACCGATGACGACGACATGAGAAATATTTTTGAATATTCTGGAAAATAGAAAAAAGAAAAACAGGCTTCCAAACTTATTATTGGCATAAGTACTGCACAAAAATATGAATGAATTTGAATTAGATTTATATAATATTTTTTTCATGTTTGTATGCTAACCAAAAAGTATGAAAGGGCTTCACTTACCTACTGAGCCCGTTGAGTGCCTGAGGCAATGAAGATCTGATGGCCACAGTTCCACCTTCTAGAAAAATTTCATCGATCTACATTTTTTTCTTCGAAAAAAATTAATTATGACATTTCTTTTTTTGAAATATGAGAACCTTCCTGTTTTTTTGTTTGAGAAATGGAGTAAGTATGGTAATATTTACAACTAACAGGAAATTCAAAATCGATTTTGTTACAGAAAATAGTTTATTTCCGGTAAAGGATATTTATATTCTTTTATTGATATTGGATGCCTTACAAATGAGGGTTTAGTTTCCTGTCTGACATGAGTCATTCCACGGTAAATGACGTAACATTTGGAAGCAAAAAGTTAACTTTAGCTAATTACAATAAGTAAAGTATGAAATATAAAATAGTTTAAATTACTGTCTCATACAACTACATAATACATTAATAAATGTACTTATTTAAAACCCTGTTATCCAACTGCTTATGAGAATAAATAAATTAAATGATTGCAGTAACTGATGCAACATGAAATGGACATATTTATTGGGAACATCTGAAAACAGATGTTGTTGTGTCCGTTAATCCTGCAATGTGTCCTGATATGTGTCCGGGTTGTGTCCGTTACTCCTGCAATGTTCGTGCTTTCAACAATAGAGAAGAAAATATTTCGCACTGGGCTGACCATTGCAGGATTAACGGACACAACCAGGACCCCATCGTGAAGATTGTCCATCACGAACAAGATGAACAAAAAAGATTAATGATTGAATCTTGCATCATCAATTGTTGTGTTTGTTTCAATAAGAACAAATGTTTACGAGTAAATGAGATGTCTTTATCCATGTTTAGGAATGCTTCGTTGAACAATATGTTAAAGAATTTTTGTCTTTCAAATAAGTCATCTATTGTTTAACAATAGTCACCATTTCTTGTCCAATTCTTTTTGTTTAATCATGTTTTTTAATTATTGTTTTTTTTATTATTTTATTTTTCTATCGTTTTTAAAGAGAGAGGAATTCTCTCTTTAAATTTATGTTAAATTTTTATTTTTGTTTACAAAAACCTTGAAAAAGTTTTAAGAGATTAAAACGAAATATTGGAAAATGTCTACAATTTAGGAGTTTCAGGAATTTATTAATGTGTTTATCTGATTTTTCGATATATATCAGTTGGCAATACGACGCAGATTTCCAGGACGAAAACTAAGGTTTGCTAAACTAAATGGGTAAAGTCAAATGCAAACGTCATTCTCTGTGTTTTATTTGAGTTTAATACTAGTTTTCTAAAATATAATATGAATTTGAAACTAAAGGAAATATTTTAAGTTTCTTGTTCTAGGAATCCATGAATTTGATCGTGAGATCGAAGGTGATCAATATATTTCGTATTGAGAAATCGCAGTTCTTGACCTGGATAATGGAGTAAGAAAACTTTTAATTATTTATTTGTTTACACAAAGGATGATCTACAAACATTACTAGACAACATATACCAATAGTAATGAGTGGGATTAAGATACAAAGCAATCGTGTAATAAATGGAACTTTCGTATAATTCTACTATCAAAAGAAGATATTAAAGTACATTGTAATATTTAACAGTGAATAATCTGGATTCTTGTTTTTCTTTTGACTAGAGTTATGAATCAATCAAGTTAGAAGTTGATGACTTTCGTATGATTTTCGAGGAATAGAAGATTAATAGATTTTATAAATCTATTTAGACTGTACTACTATGTAAATATAGAAAATTATTTTGGAAATACAATTTAATGTTATTCAACCCAACAAGATTACATTGAAATTTATTTCATTTACATGTGACCTTAATTAATCCTAGATTTTATTGCTCTCTGTTTCTTTTATTTATATTTGACAATATATAATATCATAATATATATCAATACTACCTGCTATTTTATATATATAAAATTTTCAAAAATACTCCTTTATATGGAAGAAAACATTAGTTCTTCCATCTATCCTTCTTCATCTACAATTCGATATTTATCTTCTTGAAAAATATGGTTATGGACATTTAATAAATAGAAATAAAAAACTGCCTTAACTATAATATATAATATCAAATAAAGATAAGATGAAATATCATATCAATATATATGATCAAATAAAGATCAATGCAAAAAGATTTAGTGTTCTTTAGTGTTATACTTTTCCAAATAAATAGCTCATTATAAAATAAATCGTTGCTCATTATATTTTGAATTTTATAAGTTTTGAGTTTTTATAAAATATTTTAATGATTTTTTTAGGTTTGATATTATTTTAGAAGGAGATGAGGGAACAATACAGAACCACATTGAATATAAAACCATGTCTGTTGAAACCATAATCGATGAATTTTAAACTAGATATCAGATTTTAAACTAGATATAAGAATGTCTATCCTTTAAATTACTGAGTTAGTTAGATATAAACACAAATAGATAAGAAGATACAAACTATCCACCATTAGTAGGAAAACACTATATTTTACCACTTGAATTAAAAACTCAGTTGATTATGTATTAAGATATTATTTTACATTTCAAAATTTTATATATGAATAAGAACTATATTACTATTATTAGAGTATTGTTATTATTACATCAATTTCATCGTAACATGATTATAATAAAAAGTGACAAATTTACAAAATGTGACAAGTTCTACTTACAAAATTTTTGTTACATAATTTTAATTAAAAAAATTGAAAGATTATTTCTTGTTTAAATTTTTTTTTCTGTTATAAATATCTCTGCTTTTGGAAAAAAAAGTAAATGGACAAAACTTAGAACAGAAAATAAATAAAAAAAGATAATAAGTGCATTATTTTGTCGGACTAAAATAACTTCTTTCTTTGAAATTTTTTTGAGGTAAGAAAAAGTACGGAACCTCCAAATTTAAACTAAAAAAAACCATAAAAATAAATGTATCAGTCTCTAATAACCTCAATGAATTTTAAATGTGCTATCTCCACTAGCCTCAATGCGAATAATTAATCAAAAAAGCGTCTAAAAATGCATAAACATAATGTGTTAAAATATCTATAACGCCTTCTGTGGTTTATAGGCGAAAATGAAAGGAGGGGGGGAGTTTAGGTGAAGGAGTTTCCAGAGTGAAATGCTTAAAGGGCTACACAAGGCGCCGGGCGCAAATTTACCTCGTTTAAGGGGTCAGAAAACAAGAAGACGCAGAGTTGTGGATTCGGAAAGAATATACGATGTTAGACAGTGAAGTCTGAGGGATAGGGACTGTTTGTAAATAATGGAGGGGACATAAGAGAAATGACGCTACGCTGAACAGTGGGGCAAGAAGCATGAAAAGTTGGCATTAACTATAAAAATCAAACACAAAATTTAGTGTCTGTTACCTATTATTTATATGGTACACACACCTGCGCTTCTGTTGGAAACAATTTCCCCTCCCCCCCCCCCCGGTCTTGAGCTAACCCGAGGTTGAGTTCTAGCCCGTTGTCAATGGTGTCAATACGTACGGTGATATTACTAATGAATTGCAACTAGTTCGGTGTCGTGTTTTGATTAAAATAAAAGGAAATTAATAATCTACTTTCTGGAGCCTTCATCATCAGGTATGTGGCAATATTTTACGTCATGAACACTAGCGCTTTATTCAATATTAATTTATTAAACCGATGATGTTAAAATAAGCCTAAAAATATGTTTAATTAGTTTTGCTTACCCTCAAACAACATATCTGTTAATGTTCCGAGCATGACCCGGATTTCGTATTTGTTTCCATAGAAAGCCTGATTACTGTTCTTTGTGGAACAATATAAATATTTTGCTCGAATTTGCTCCTTTGTTTTTAAAAAATATTTTTGATAGGTTGTGTCTAGTCAGATGTCATTGTGGTAAAGTTTTTATGTTTTTCTTATTTTTAAGTTCAAGTTCTCACACAATGTTTGTGACAAGAATAGAGCTTGTTAGCATTTTTAAAAGATGTGAGGGCACAGACATTGGAAAAAAAATGGATTATTTGGAAGCTGAAATGATAAAACAAACATAATGTGAATGCGATAAACAATATGGAGAAATAAAAAAAAATACTGTCACATTTTAAAGCCGAATATAAGTTGCGTTGGTCAAAAGCCTATAGAATAGAAGATAGGTTTCAAAAAAATAACAGATTGGCTAGAAACTGCAATTTCATTTCCAAAAAAAGTCGCAAAAAGACGTGATGATCGTCCTGAAATTGAGTTTGATTCTAGCTCTGAACGGACAAAACGAATCAAAACCAAGAATCTGCGGGATTCTACGCTACTTTCTGTGATGATGCATGCAGCACAAATGAAGTTACGATCTGAAGGACACAGTTGCTTCAAAAATACTGCAAGATATTACAGCAACCAGCCCGAAACGAGCCACTAAATACAGGGATGCTTACAATAAATTTAAATTGCTATCAAAATGTATGTCCGGGGAGGATGCTCTTGTTGTTTTAGTTAGCGATAAATTATCTAGACACCAGTACGAAGTAATAAGAGCAAGTGCTTCGAATAGATTTCCTTCGTATAAGATCGTCCAGGCAGCAAAGAAGACTTGCTATCCTGATAATATTAAAATTACAGAAGTATCTGCATACGTTTCCTTGCAAGATTTGCTTAATCGCACTGTTCAGAGGTTAATAAAAAGTATTGAAGATGTAATTACAAAACACATTGAGGACTCTGAGCTTGATAAATTAAGTCTCTATATGAAGTGGGGTTTTGATGGTTCTTCTGGACATAGTTCTTACAAACAAGCTTTCCATAGCCCGAAAACTAGTGATTCTGCTGTATTCATCACGTGCATTTGTCGTATACGTCTCACATGTAATAAGAAGGTGATTTGGCAAAACCCGAGTCCCGCTTCAACAGTATATTGTAGACCACTAAAAGTTTAATTTATCAAAGAGTTGTCACGGTGCGGAGTGCCCGCGACCTGTTTTTTGCATGTAAACATTTGATTTGTGAAGAGAGCACGGTTATGTAAGTGTTTTATATTAATCTGTTAATTTGGTCAATAATTTTAATAAGTGAGTGTTTCATTTTTATATATTGTTACAGTGATGTATTTTCTACTTAATTTTATTTGAAGAATATTTGTATTGTGAATTTTATAAGCATTTGAGTAAAACTTCAGTGTAATTGGCTTAATTAATAACAGCTGAGCCGGTGAGTAGTATGTCTAACTTCACTCCCCGGTGTAACGGAGCGGTTTAGCTCCATTCGATGAAGCAAACAGACGAAATTAAATTTTATTTTTTGAGCTAACGTAAGTAGTTAAGTAATGAATGCGGAGTTGTGAGAGGCGACGCCATTATGTCTAGACGTCAGCCGTCTGTTGTATTAAGTGTGGTTCAGCGCTATTGCATTATATTCTTGAATTAAAGGTTTATTACATAGTTTTAAAAGGAGTTAATTAATCAATATATATTAGTTAAAAGCTTTGTGTTTAATAATATTGTGTATTTATTGGAGTATTTATCTATATTTAATTGGGTTGTTATTTTAAAGTAAAGGAATTATTTTTGAGTGTTTGTATAAGAAATAATGTTTATAAATAATGTTTATTTTGAACGAATCAAAGTGTGAGATGATCAATATTCATATTTTCCCAGATTCAATAAATTCTCTTGAAATTCTTACCGTGGGAATTTTCCCCTCAAATCAGTGCGATCACGTGGTACGGAGACTGTAATGTTGTGATAAATAAGGAAGTGACGTAAGAGTAGAGCCGTGTGCAGCTCTGGGGTCAAAGGGGTCACGTGGACCCATTGATCTGTTTTTATTGGTGTATTAGTCAAAAAGGTCAAGTTTTCAGAGGAAAGTTGAAGCAAGGGAGTTAGTTGTGACCAGAGAGCAGACAGACTCCGTTATCGTCGTCCAAGGAAGAAGGACGTGTCCAGCTAGGCTGTTTGTCCGTGATGTCAACCGAGAAGCGGTAGACTTCTGTTTGCGGTCTCCTGTTGACCGGTGTGACGACAACATTCAGCCGAGATAGTGTCTGGAAAGGCGAACCCAAAAACTCCGTGGCGTGATCCAGCGGGGACGGTTTCTCGTCAGATTCCTTACACGAAGGCGTGGACCGAGAGACGATAGAAGCCCGGTGGCCAATCGTTCCTACCGAGGGGATCCAGAGGTGAACCTTCGAGAACTTCTTGGCGTAAGTAACAGACTATTTTACATTTTTTCCCGGAGACGCGTCAGCCGACGCCCGAGAAACCGATAGAGACAGCCGGGAGAAGACAACGTGCATGTTCCGGGGCGAGCCGTGGGGAATCCGGGTTCCGCTGCCGATGCCAGCCTCCTCCAGTGTCCTGAAGACCGGGAAAGAGGGCGAGAGATACGTTCACTCCAGTCAAGCCATAAGGTGATAGCTTATCGAAGAAAATTAAGCTATCGGAAGGCGCGAGTGTAACAGGAATTATTTCACTGAGGTGGTGTAGCCATTATCGGCGAGATAGGGAAGAAGAAGCTAAAAGAAACTATTGCGTCGTTTATAGAGCATGCGATAACTCATAGAGGTTTTGTTAGTAGCTGATTGAAGACGTGAAGTTAGATGTGTATAAAATAAATGTTTTATTTGTAGGCTAGGAACAATAGAACAATGAAATAGACATTGACAAATATTGTTACCGGACTATTTATAGAACTGAAGCGTCCTAAGCTGTGAATTACAGGTGTTAAACTGAATGTTGTGCATTTTTAAAGGTGTTATTTCAGAAGATTGTAATTTTGATATCTTAGAATTATTTTTGCATCTTGTAATCTTGTGTAAAGCCGTTACGGCATCGGGGAAGAGTTGAATGACCTTGGGAAGAGGGGAAGTTAATGATCAGCTGATCACATGGTCGAAGGACAGAGAGAGTGTTCGCTCTGTTAATATTTTGGCGTTAGTGTTTAGTCATATAGTTAGGAGTTTAGCGTTCGACATTTTGATATATTAATGGAAAGGGAAACAATTTCTCTTATTTAATCCTGTCTGAATAAATTGAGTGTTTTGATTAATTATATTGCATGAGTGTGTTTGCTTCATTGCTAATAGGAAGCAGGGGGAGTCGTATTATTGTTAGTGGTCTAATTTCATGGGGACAGTTGTTCATTGGTTTAAATATGGGCCCAGCGACCGGAACCATGATTTTGGGACACAAACACTCACTTATACATCGTTTAGGTATCTCTCTCCGACGGCGAATCCAGCGCATTTCGACGGAGTGGCTTTCGTCACCAGGAGGGAATCCAGAGTATTTTAGGTAAAGGTAGCAGGGCTAAAGACCCACTTTATTATTTTGTTTTTATCCTTTTAGTTTATTCAGGTAACGGAAGAGGTGTAAGGCCGCACGTTACAAGGTGGTAGCTGAAGCGCGGTTTTATTTTTATTTTAGTGAGTGCGGATAACAACATCTCTCGAACGTTACACCGGGGAAGGCGAGAGGCTGGCAGAACAGCGCTGTTTTTGATTTCACGTGGTGTATTTTATAAGTATTTATTGGTTAATAATAATTACTCTGTGTTTAGGCGGGAAATGGACATGGGAAAATCCGTTAGGAGTGAAAAAGAGTTTTTTGGAACGGAAGCCGTAAGAACAAGTTGGGAGCCCCCAACGCTCCTCGGGCGCCTGCCCGAGGAGACGGAACTATGATCGGCCGAGAGAGGTTGATCGACCGCCGAAGGAGAAGGTTCGGGATTTCCCACACTCTCGAGGCAGCCTGCCCGGGAGGTTAGGATGTCCCAGCCGCCGATAACGTACGACCAAGGATCGGGGAGCAATGATCGATTGAAGGCCGCTGGCCGAAGAGCATAGCACGGCGCGTCGTCTGGGAAACAGCGAAGTGTACCGGCGGAAGTAACACATGGTTCGGGCGAATCTTACCGAAATATACGAGAAAAGGAAGCTGACGAAATGGTGAACAGCGACCTAGTAATGAAGAAAAAAACGTAGTGCATTTTCTTTGTGGCTTCGGGAGATTTTGGCGTAACAAGTTCTGGAGCGCGATTAACTGTACCTACGGGATCAAGCGGGTGAAGGAAACCCAAACCGGAGGGGCTCTGCTGGATGGGGAGCTAGTTTTTCGCCGGAC
>JAFIDM010093964.1:12097-22258 GCA_023159025.1 Thereuonema tuberculata
GGTCTTCAGCTGACGTTTGGTTTCTCCAAAATACCTGCATTTCTTGTCTCCAGTTTCACATTTCAGTCCATACACAACTCCCATTTTGTTAGAATTGTCCACAAGAATTACATGTAATTAGAAAAATTTTTCATTGTAATAATTATCCCATGAATTTTAATAATAATATTCTATATAAAACATTGAAGAAGCACGGATTTATAGTAACCAACCCAGTTCAAAAACAAAAACCCAGTGAAAATTTATTTCCATACCTTATAATTATATATATAACTTATATATAAGCTTATATATAACTTTCACCTATTCTGGGCCAAATTAATGTAGAACTGGCGCGCAGAGCCAGAAAAACACTAAATAAAATATTGAATCAAGATATGAAACCAAAAATGGGCAATTCTAACAGAATGGGAGTTGTGTATGGACTGAAATGTGAAACTGGAGACAAGAAATGCAGGTATTTCGGAGAAACCAAACGTCAGCTGAAGACCCTTATGAGAGAACATGGTAACGCTATCCGCATTAACAACCACCAATACTTGACAGCCACCCATCATCATCTTACAGGACATAAACTTTTCATTGATAATTCTATAGCATATTGTATTGAAAAGATAATTACCTAAGAAAATTTCTAGAATTATTATTGATAAAATCTAAAGACTGTTACAAGACTGGATATCAGTAACTAATGCAGTATAATATAATTTATAGCATCAAATTGTTTTATAACTACTTTGAATGTTACTTATTTAGATTTAGTATTGAAATCATTTAATCCCAAGATAAACTAGCATAACAACCCCAACAAAGTGAAAAATGATAACAAGTAACTCCTATGTTGCGTAAGACAGAAAGGCAAATCAGAACCTTTTGTCAGAGCAACAGATTAATGCAACAGATTAATGAAGTAGCATAAAGATTCTATGTGCACATATAATCTTCTTTCACGTGCAGGCTTCATAAAACATGCGCACAAAGAATGGTCCTGTGTAAAACAATTTACTATCAGTATTGTGTAAAACAACTTACTATAGTATTGTGTAAAACAACGTACTATCAGTATTGTGAAAAACACTTATTTTATTATTTTTCCTTGACTTAGTGGACCTTAATGATAGGCCTACATAAAAAATTTTGAATAACTTTTAAAATAAAAGCATCTGACTTTTGCAATTTAATTTTTAAAAGTAAACCATAACAATATTGTATGTCTGACAGTTCCAAAGAACACAATTCAAGGTTGCATTTTTTTTTATCGGCTTTAGTCAGAATCATGTTCTGCATCACTTTCTTGTGGCGTAGAAACATAATCCATTGCAACGGCAGACCCTGGCAGATCTTTGTAGAATTGATATTTCAATGTGGAATTTCTAGAAGTGAATAGTATTATACAAGTGAAAATAACTTTGGATTATCAAAGTGTGTGATATTAAGAAGAGACTATTTATCCTGAACTTTATTAAATTAAAGGAACTTAAGAATTGCTCAATATTTTAAACTGACTGAATTTTATTCATACAAAAATTTTAATAAGTAATTTTATTAAAATAAAAGCCTCAAATTTTTATGTGTCTTTCTGCCTTGAAAAAAAAAATTACTAGAATATTTGTACACATCTGTACACAGCGCAAATGCAAAATTTGCGTGGGACGTTAGGAGAGAAGCCATCGGCGAAATTTATGAGAAAAGCAAGCGGGTTTCAAATCTACAGTTTCAAAGTTGAAGATTGCAATCCTGCGATTGGTCATGACGAAGACGGCATTCCGGAATATCCATTCGAGCGATTTGTTGAAGAAAGCGAGTGGGAAATTCAAATGAAGCTAGAAGATTAATAAGTAAAAGAACTGCTGCAAGATTTCAACACAGTTAAATCATTTGAAGAACTAGTGCGTATAAAATATTTACTACTGACTGTTTCAAGTGGAAAATTTCCTAAATAGTAACGAGCATTTATCAGTTAAATGTCATCGAAAGAAGTAAGTAAATAATTTCAAGATGTTGAAGTTTCGACCGTTTTTAAAGCAAAGAAATTACACGTCGACATAAATACTGCAACATAGTTTAGTGCGTTGCAATTACAGAAGAATCAAGTGTGTTTTCTTTTAATAAATAAGAAAAACTTTAAGTTCAATGATTAATTAATCTTCAAAGAAAGATTAAAGTGTTAATTTATACAGTGCGAAATACTCATAATATAATTTGCAAACATATATTAGTATATGAAACTATCAAGTTACTATGCTGCGATAGAATTTCATGATTGAATCATCGTGTGAACTTTTATCGACCAGTGAGTATTAGTGACTCTACACGGTAGGATTCATTATGCAACTTGAGCCTCGTCAAGTACGAAGATTAAATAATTTTGAACTAAGAACTTTTCAAAATTGGAAAATAAAACTTTTTTGTATTTGATCCATTAAAGTACTTTCTGTATTAATCTATTTTGTAATTTGCATATCTACTTGTATTCTTGATACTCAAGAATTATTATTTTAAAAAAATCAAATTGAATTACTATTGTTGTTTTTCATTTATTAATACTTCAAAGAAAAACTTTAAAAAACACATAATAACTAAACAACAATAATCGGATTTTAGATTATTTGCTAGGTACCGGGTTTTCTTTGAAGTTTTAACACTGTAAGCATGTTAATTTTGATTTCATTATTTATTATTAGCTGTTTTATCTTATAACTTCATATTTTTTTATCTATTATGTATGATTTCTCCGCACTGAAACTATATTATTTCTTTTTCTCTGTTCTGCAATCTAACAACAACACACCCATAACCATTCGATAGAATTAGAAGAAATAAAGGGAAAGGAAACCACTTACATTAGACTATAAAAAAGTTTCCTCTAAACATTTTTTAACTCTTTTCACATTGTTAAGATATTGGATTGTATTACTAATGTCTTAACACTAATTTCAGATATTTTTACCTCCACTGCGCTTAGATGCTTTCCATCATGGTTAAGATTGCACATCATGTGGAGAGTCATTCTAGGATTCAAATAAATTTTCGTTTGGTTCACACTAAGGATACTAATTACTTTCAAATAAGAATTTATTCTCCTTTGTTTCTGACTATCAATTTCATCCTGTCTATCAAACAAACTTTATAAGTACAAAAATTCAACCAATTGTTCAACATTTACAGGAATTCCCAGGATTTTTATCGTTCCGCCTCTTCAGGCACCAAATTACCATTAATGAATTTCCAACAAAACAATTACTTGCAGGGTTAAGGAATCCATTTTTAGGAGAGCAACAGAGTGATAGGGATAAAGGGGGTTGGCAACCCCCCCCCCCAAAAAAAAAACCGTTCTGATAGTTTGAGTTAGCTTAAAAATAAACATCGTATCAAATTTTATGGAAGTAGTCGTACTGCTTACCCACGTAATACAAAGCATTGGCCCAACGTTGGCTGATGGTTGGCACTGTTGGGGAATGGTTGGTGGCTTTGCCAACCAAATGCCTACATTGGGCCAACATCGACAAACAGGCGTTGGGCCTACGTTATGAAAACATCGTTGGCCCAACGTTGTTTTTTTGGTTGGCAAATTAAAAGTGAAAAATTATGTATCATTTATTTATATTATTGGCAAGTTAAAATACATATATAATTTTAAAATTAAAATAATGATTTCATTGCATGAAATTTAAATGTTAAAATTACTCTGGGCAACACCCTATGTAGAAGCGCCGCCTAGCCGCGACCCACGTAACACAAAGCGTTGGCCCAACGTTGGCTGATGGTTGGCACTGTTGGGGAATGGTTGGTGGTTTTGCCAACCAAATGCCTACATTGGGCCAACATTGGCAGACAAGCGTTGGGAATACTTTATGAAAACATCGTTGGCCCAACATTGTTTTTTTGGTTCGCAAATTAAAAGTGACAAATTATGTATCATGTGTCTATATTATTGGCAAATTAAAATACATATGTAATTTTAAAATTAAAATAATGATTTCATTGCATGAAATTTAAATGTTAAAATTATTCTGGGCAACATCCTATTTAGAAGTGCCGCCTTAGCCAAGCTCCGGTAGAGGGCAACACCTCCGTGTTCGCAGCCCGTGGCCCCGTGCATTGATTCGGACATTTCGTTGAATTCGCATTGTTCTTTTGAAGAGAGAAATTGCAGTTTTTTATCAATCGAATATAATGAATTTTACACAATTCTTTGTGGAGAATCTGGAGATAACAAAGGTAAGACCATTTTTATTTAATATAATTTAAAATACTTTTGAAATATATCTTAACGAATTCATTAGGCCTACAGCAAGTCAAATCACAGGTGAAGTTCGAATAATGAATGTATGTTAGTTTCTTTCTGCAGTTAAAGTTTTAAAAAAATACTTAGAAATTAATGAACATTTCGTAAATTACATGATAATTAGATTTTATGATGGATATCACTATCATAGGTATTAGTAATGACATTTTGAAACTATTAATTAAATCAGTTTGGTGATGTTGTTTATCTGTTTGAATTACAAAATTTTACTTAAAATAATATTTTTTTTTATCTTAACTAATTTATATTTTCTTTTCTCTTTATTATTGGTTCTTTAATTAACATGGGTTGAAGGAAATCATTAAAATTTTATTTCTTTTAAAATTAAAAACGTTTTTAAAACAAGATATCTGTTATGTTTCATAATTATAATAAGAGAATAATATAATTGGATTTAATTTAAGTAAAAATACTGCGCATTTCAAAAATGTGAATATTTTCTATAATGAGGAGATAAAAATAAATGAGATTCTTTTGTTTTGTGTTCACGATTTTAAATATATATTTATAAACAGCCTTTTAAAGAAAATAATCTTAGTTGTTTGAATAACTTCATCTGCTAAAACTATAAAAAACGAATAATAAAATCCCAAACCAAACAAATAAATTCATTACATTTTATTACATACATGTGATTCATAAGTTATTTTCATTGAATCATTAATCTATATTAATTATTGAATCTGTAGATTTTATAATAAAATTATTAAAAAAAATGAAATATTACTAAGTGAAAGCGTTATTAGTAAAAAATACGAATTTCTTGCCATTACAGTGCCCCATTAAGTAATCATAAGATTATTAATATGTAATTTTTATAGTATTTCAATACAACCCATATCGCCACCCACAAGAAATCAGTTGTAATTATATAATAATCTTCAAAATTATTCACCTGGTCTTTCTTAACGATACTAAAATAATTCGAACCTCATTCAATATTCAAATAAAAATTTATAAATAAATCAAAAATTTATCAGAGTTGCAGTCGTTAAAATTGAAATATGAAAAAAATTGTGATTTCTTAAAATGGGATATATTTACAGTGGCTCCGATATTTTTTTTTTTTTTTATTACTGCACGGATCAATGTATTCCGAAATAGAGGGGGTTATCTTTTAGGAATTGGGGTGAAAGAGTTTGACCTAATTCCTTTTTGATCCCTTTCTGAAGGCCCAAATAAGAATGAATTGAAATTATTAATTACGGATATTCAATAAAATTGAATTCATTGAATTTTATTGGATTTGTGTAATTTAGAAAATACCTTTATTTTATCAGTAATCGATTATTGATCTAGATTAAATTCTGCTTATTATTTAGATTTAATAAAGTTATTAAGAGTGTTACAAGTTAAAAAAGTTTGGTAAAAAATTCATATCAGCTTATCATGCCGAAAGATTGTTTAATACTTTTTAAATATATCTTTACTTGGAATTTAATGTTATGTAGTTAATAAATTTTAAAACAATTAACAATTTGAATATTTCGATGATGAAATCACCATAACATGAAATTGATAAAAGAAATTATATTTATAGAATTCGCAGAATTTTCGGCAATAACAATATTTTTAATTTTTTGTCAGGCCAGAGAAAATAATTTGAAGTCCACTGACACCATTTCCATAACTTAGCTTTACACATAAAAAAATTAATAATATATATTTATATATATATATATATATAAATTAATAATATATATGTGTTTTTAAAGTACACAAAAACAATTAAATATCTGGGCTTAATAATAAATGACAAATTTGTTGGAATAATCTCATTAAATTCCTACATAAAAAATTAAACAACCTGTCATACATATTCTATCATATAAAAGATATACTTCCAACGCGGATTAAAATATTATTATATAATGCTCTATTCGATTCTAACATAAATTACACTCCTAAAATTTGGGCCAATACCAATGACATTTATTTAAAATCTATAGTTAATCTGCAAAATAAAATTTTAAAGTGAATTTTCTTAAAGCAAAATTTAAATGATAAAAGTATAATGTTAAATAAGAAGCTTCAATATAGTATACTAAATCCCAAATAAAAATTCATGTACAATATACTAATTAAAAACTATTATAAAATTTTTGAGCACAAGAAAAGAAGAAAAACAAAAATCCTCATATAATCTAATACAATTCAAGTTGTAATAAAATTCAATAAATATATATTTCTATAAGTTTCAAAAAAAATATATATTAAAGGAATTTGTGTACATAACATTATGGAAACCGGTTTTCAAGCTCTTGCACAGGGCTTATACAAATTCCTTTAATATATAGATTTTTTGAAACTTATAAAAATGTGTGTTTATTGAATTTTATTTCAACTTGAATTGTATTAACTACACGTTAAATACATATCACATCATATAATCTAAGAAACAAGAAAAAAATTCGTCTTCCCTATGCTCTTATATACAATGAATATGGAAAGAGGCATTTTAACTATATAATTGAAAATTTATTCAACAATATAGATGAAAAAGAAATATATATAAAAAATAGAAGAAAATCCAATGTGAAGAAGCTATTAAAAAAGTTGCTGATAAAATGTAATTAAAATGAATTTCATTTGTGCAATTGTTTTCATTGTAATTGTAAATCCTGTATGTAATATCTCATTTAATTATTTTGTTTAATTTACTTACAATATCCGTAATATTTATTGTTATTAGTTCTTACTTTATCCGATAAAAATAAGCTAAACATAGATAACTTTAATATAAATAAGTACAAATATATCTAGAATTAATTTTAACTTTTAGAAATTATGTTACTGCCTAATATAAAAATTTAGAAAATTAGCACTTAGCTGTCTACTTGATAAAAAATCACTTGAAAACTGTATATAGTGATTTAAGTCTTTTAATGTTTTTTATTACTGTATTTAAAATTAATTAAACAACTGTAGTACTATATATCTATATTCAGAACCTGTTGATAGGGATTTATAATTCCTAACGGGACTGTAACTTTTGTATTTAAAAATCATAGTCAAATAAAAAAAATATTATTATTAATATTATTATTATTATTAATTTATATTACGAACTGAAAGTGTAAGATTACAAAAATAGTAATATTGTTTTTTATATTTGTGGATGACAATATTAACAAACCTTTTTTTTTAATATTAAAAGTAATTTCATTTAAGTCTTTAATAATAGAATTAAAAAAAAAATTCTTTATTTAGAGAACATTCTTAAACAAAATATATAAGAAAAAAAAATATCAAATCCATTTCAATACGTGCTCAATATTTAAATATTGAAATGGATTTGATATTGAAATTTTACAATCATTTTTTAAAATCCTGTTAAATTTCTTTCAGGTGTAAACATGCCTTCGGGTTGTTGTGTGCCAGGTTGCAGGTCCAATTTAGAAATGAGAAGAGATGACAAAAGTCTTTCAATTTGCAAAAGACACACAACATTGGAATTTTTGCTGTATATATTTAAAAACAAAAGCTGAAAAATTAGAAAATCATGAATTACTTGTGGATTTGTTGTTAGATGAGATTATTATAAGACCTGAAATTAATTTTTCTGTGAATACTTTGTCTGGCTTCAGTGCAAACAAAAATTTACAGGCTGCCAACAGTGAAAAGCGTTATATGATATCTTCTATATATATTCAGACAACAAAAATGTTGTCCTTATTCCTGTTAAAAATTTAACTGCTAGTGATCTACTTGAAATGACAGAGCAGATAATAGAAATTGTAAAAAAGCCGGATACCCTATTATTAGTAACATTGATGACAACATGATCAACAGAAATATGTTCACTCAGCTTTGTGGTGGTACGGTAACAACTTTCATAAATAATTCCAATAATCAATTTGTGTATATACATTATATTTATGTTTTGTAAATAAATTATCAAACTTGTGCATATCTATATTGTTAAATTTACTTTATAACTTGTTTTCAAACACACATTATTTGATAAGCAATTTGTTGCTTAATAAAATTGTCATTCCTAATATATAGCAGTTTTGTGCAACTTAAGTTACTTAATACATTAAATATTTATTTCATTAAAAATACTGCTAAACTATGAAGTAGTATTTTCTTCATCCTATTTCATATCTATAAGAGAATCGGTGTATTAAAAGCTTAATATTCACATCGACATATTGTACAAGCAGTAACTTCAATTTCCTAATATGATTTTAAAATTTTTCAATAACCTCTTTCAAACACGCTTAATATTCATAGAAAGGTTTGAATAAACAATAATTATTGGAATGGGGAGTTGATGTCAAGGATTACTATAGGAACTAATTTATTTTTATGGACAAGATTTTATCATAATTCGTAATAGTTCATTTCTATTGTTTTCAAAAACAATTTGCAATACTGATTCCAAAGAACATTATATTTGTAAATAGCTATAAAACTTAAAGAATGGTCCTTTTGTTATTTCTAAATATTGCAGAATCACTATTTTGGAAAATATATCATTTGCTTCAGTTTTACAAATTCTTTTAAAAGGAGAGCCAATATATGAACATTTTGCTGTAATGGACTTTAAAAAGCAAATTTTAATTGTCTGTCTTTAATTGCTGTGTATTTGTTTCATTTGACTTGAATTTTGCTAATATAAGATAAAGAATCTAGGAAATTTCCTTTTGCTGAGGTATGTGGCTATTTAGAAACATCAATGTTGTTTTGAATCAATTTTGATATGACTGTGTTGGCGCAACATTGGCACAACCTCGTTGGCCCAACTTTGGCAACTCTGCCAATTCCAACGTTGGGCCAACGATTACCTGTGAACGATGGCCCAACGTTGGCACGACCGCGTTGGCCCAACGTTGACACGACCGCGTTGGCCCAACGTTGGCACCACT
The DNA here is from genome assembly GCA_023159025.1 of Thereuonema tuberculata. Lineage (NCBI taxonomy): Eukaryota > Metazoa > Arthropoda > Chilopoda > Scutigeromorpha > Scutigeridae > Thereuonema > Thereuonema tuberculata. The sequence continues at coordinate 21,278 of JAFIDM010093964.1, forward strand.
GCGTTGGCCCAACGTTGGGAAAGTGTATGTTGGCTGAACGTTGGCAACTCTGCCAATTACAAAGTTGGGCCAACGATTGGCCGTCAACGTTGGCCCACCATTGGGCCATCAGTTTTGTGTTATGTGGGGAGCTCCGGTAGAGGGTGTTCGCAGCCCGTGCGTTCATTCGGACGTTTCATTGAATTCGCATTTCTATTGTTCTTTTGAAGAGAGAAATTGCAGTTTTTATCAATCAAATATAATGTATTTTACACAATTCTTTGTCGAGAATCTGGAGATAACAAAGGTAAGATCCTTTTTATTTAATAGAATTTAAAATACTTTTGAAATATATCTTAACGAATTCATTAGGCCTACAGCAAGTCAAATCACAGGTGAAGTTCGAATAATGAATGTATGTTAGTTTCTTTCTGCAGTTAAGGTTTTAAAAAAATACTTAGAAATTAATGAATGTTTGGTAAATTACATGATAATTAGATTTTAGAATGGATATCTTTATCATAGGTATTAGTAATGAAATTGTGACACTATTAGTAAATCAGTTTGGTGCTGTTGTTTATCTGTTTGAATTACAAAATTTTAGTTAAAATAATATTTTTTTTATCTTAACTATTTTATATTTTCTTTTCTCTTAATTATTGGTTCTTTAATTAACATTGGTTGAAGGAAATCATTAAAATTTTATTTCCTTTAAAATTAAGAACGTTTTTAAAACAAGATACCTGTTGTGTTTCATAATTATACTAAGAAAATAATATAATTGGATTTAATTTAAGTAAATAATAATGCGCATTTCAAAAATGTGGATATTTTCTATAATAAAAATAAATGAGATTTCGTTTGATTTGTGTTCACGATTTTAAATATATATTTATAAACAGCCTTTTAAAGAAAATAATCTTAGTTGTTTGAATAACTTCATCTGCTAAAACTATAAAAAACGAATAATAAAATCCCAAATCAAACAAATAAATTCATTAC
>JAFIDM010093964.1:32258-46320 GCA_023159025.1 Thereuonema tuberculata
AGGACTGTTATGGATCCAGTCAAGGAGTTTTTCATCGTCAGTGAGCTACAGTGAGCTACGTGCCTACTGGAGTCAGTACTCCTGGTTGACGTCAAAGCGCGCTTTAAAAGCAAGCTACGGAGTTTAAACGGAGCCGAATGATCGGCTTAAGTGAAGCAGAATTTTCATACCGCGAAATTACTGCTCGTACAGGGCTAATGCCATGACAGCAATGCGAGTGTGGTAGCAGTGGATTCACGAGAACAGGACGAGTAGAAAATCCGAAAGTGGACCACAAAATCTGACGACACCATGAGATGATAGATAACTCATCCGCATCCTAGTGTTCTTCTTCTCGAACATTGGACGATTGCAACAGGTATGACATTGTCTGAACACAAACACACTGACCTGCAGATTGGGACCATTGGGTGTTTTCGGACGGGTCCTGCTTCAACTTGGATTACAGTGATACCGCATACGCATTAGATGATAACAAGGTGAACGCCATCTTCCAGATTGCATTATCCAGCAAGCTATATTAGTCTCATAATGAATATAAAATTCAATTGTAGTTACAGATAAAGACGGATCCAAGTTATTTCTGAGACCAGCTTTATTCCACGCGTAGCAATGTTGAAGAAGAAACCTTGGAAACTGAAGTTATTGTTTTCATTAAATACCATGTATACTTAAATTTATATAATGTTAAGACTAATATTAATAATTTAAAATAAATGCAGCATATATATACAGGTTTATAAATACATAGTAATGCTGGATAATAAAAATGATAATAATAATAATAATAATAATAATAATAATAATAATAATAATAATAACACCCCACCCCACCCCACCAGAAGATATTACCTTTATGGCAAACACAGAAGCAATCTCTACCCCTCAGTCCACATTCTCCAACAATACAACTAATGATATACAACAAGCAGCACATGATAATTTCTACACCGCATTAGCACAATATACAGGTACAGACCCCACACTCAGACCTCCACTCCCCAAAATAAACACATCAATACAACTCGCAGAAGTCATATACCATCTCAACACACACACTATCCCACAACACCTTGACAATATCCAAACAATAGAAGACATACATACAACACTCTACTGCGCGGCACAGGGAACCATTCGGGCACTTGGAATCAAACAGCACCACATACCTACCACTGCACGGTCACAAGAATACATCCCCCCTTGGAGACGTCGCCTTGAGGGCCGCATCAGCGAACTTAGAGGAGACATAGCCAGGCTCACAGAATACTGTGCAGTAAACAAAACAAAGAAACTTATGTCTCAGGTCAGGAAGATATTCAAGCACATAAACACTCGCCCTTCCCACTCAAACCATCATAACCAGGTTCAGGAACATCTCGACACACTAAAACAAAAACTCAGTGCACTTGCAAAAAGATTACAAAGATACAAACAGTGCACTCTACGCAAACAACAGAACAACACTTTCCAATACAATGAGAAAAAATTCTACAGATCCCTTACATCTCCCTCCACTGCACCCAACACAAACACACCCACCAGTGAGGCATTACATGAATACTGGTCGTCTCTGTGGTCCAACCCCATCCCCCACAATGACTAAGCACCATGGATCACAGAGGAAGAACAACTCACTGAACACTTACCCTTCATGCCCTTCCAAGATATTACTCTCGCAGACATACAGACAGCATTAAAACATGCACACAACTGGAAGGCTCCTGGTGCAGACGGCGTCCAGAACTTCTGGATCAAGAGGTTCACGTCCCTGCATGGAAAGCTAGTTGTTGCACTCACTGACATAATCCAACACCCAGAACATATGCCTCTTTTCCTCACACAGGGCGTCACTTACCTATAGAGCAAGAACACTGAAACAGCACACCCTACTAACTACCGTCCAATCACTTGCCTCCCCACACTTTACAAACTCCTCACCTCCTGCCTTGCAGACAAAATTTACACACACATCGAGACACATAATATTCTTTCCGAACAGCAAAAAGGGCTGTCGCAGGAATTCCCAGGGTTATAAGGAGCAACTCCTTATTGACTCTGTAATACTGCGCCAGGCGCGCGCGAAGAATAGGAACTTACACATCGCGTACATCGACACTTCAAATATACAAAGTACACCCCAAGATCACGGCATTCTTGGATACCACAATGAAGAGTTGGAACACAACATTACACCTACGCACCTCCAACATCTCCATCACTACAGTCCCCATTCCCATAAGGAGAGGTATTTTCCAGGGAGATTTCCTGAGTCCTCTTTGGTTCTGCCTCGCCTTGAATCCATTAAGCCACATGCTGGACAACACAAAACACGGTTATAGGCTTATCTCAGGCACTCGGACACCATACAAAATCACACACTTCTCTACATGGATGAAATTAAACTCTATGCCACAAACAACGCACAACTTACTAATTTACTACAAGTCACAACACAGTTCACAAAAGATATTGGGATGGAATTTGGAATTGACAAATGCCGTAAGCTACATATAACACACGGGAAGACTTCGAATTTGGAGGGTTTTGAACAGGACCATGGCTTGGTCATTCAATCCATGGAAGAGGGAGAGACTTACAAGTACCTGGGCTTCCAGCAAGCGCGCGTCACTGACTACGCAAACATCAAAAACACACTCAAGAAAACATACTGTGCACGTGTTCACAACATTCTTAAAACTTTCACAAAATTTCATGGACAAATACTGAACTCGAAGCACTACAACGCACAACACGCACTACATTCACGAAACACAACATGCACCACCCCAAGTCCGCTACGGAAAGGATGACTCTTCCCCGCAAGGAGGGAGGCCGCGGACTCATCAATCTCATCACCCTACACGAAAAACAAGTACACACACTTAGGGAACACTTCCTCCAAAGAGCACAATACTCCTCACTTCACTCAGCTATTGTCAAGGCTGACACACACATCACACCCCTGGACCTTGCAAACCCTTCTCTAACACTCACCACTCCTGACACCCAAACACAGCATTTGCGTGAATCATGGGCTCGTAAGGAACTCCATGGCAGACATCGCCACGAACTCAGCCAACCTCATGTCGACATAGGAAGCGTCGAACAGATGGCTGACGAGTGGTGAGCTGTTTGGGGAGACCGAAGGGTTTATGATCGCGATACAGGACCAAGTCATCCCCACACTCAACTACAAGAAACGCATTTTACATGACCCAAACACACACGACGACAGATGCAGGAAATGCCACACTACACATGACATGATCGACCACATAATATCAGGCTGTCCCGTTCTTTTCCAAACAGACTACCTCCACCGACACAATCAGGTAGCGTCGATCGTTCATCAACAGCTAGCACACCAACACTCACTTATTAAGAACACAGTCCTATACTACAAGTATACACCGCAAAGCGTACTAGAGTCACCCTCACATAAGCTATACTGGGACCGTCCCATTCACACAGACAAAACTATATATCACAACAGACCTGACATTACGCTTGTTGATAAGGTCAACAAACAGACCTATCTCATTGATATTGCAGTGCCTATCAGCAAGAACATGCAGAAAACTCATGCAGACAAGATAAGTAAATATACAGACCTAGCACACGAGCTCCAGAAGCAGTGGAGGCAGGACCGAGTACGTGTTGTACCCATCGTCCTCTCCGCCACTGGTCTGGTGCCTCACACATTGCACCACAGCCTCAGCACACTAGGACTTCATAAAAACATTTACGCACAACTCCAGAAGGCTGTGGTACTCAACACAACAGGCATAGTTAGGAAATTTATGGACACAAGCACCCATCCCTAATTATTCTTCCAAATTTTTTTTGTACACTTGGCAATATGTGCTTTGGTCCTTGACCCACCATATTGTCTTAGCTGGGGAAACCCATGGTTTGAAACTTTTTCGAGATAATAATAATAATAATAATAATAATAATAATAATAATAATTATTATTATTATTATGATTCTAAATACAAAATTACAGTCCCGTTAGGAATGAAAATTCCTATTAACAAGTTCTGAATATAGATATACTACAAATGTTTAATTAATTTTGAATACATTGGTAAAAAATATCAAATTACTTACATAGTATTGTTTTTTCAAGCGATTTTTGTCAAGTAGACCGCTAGGTAATAATTTTCTAATATTTTAAATTAGGCAGTAACATGATTTAAAAGTTAAAATAATTTTCTGATTTAACTCTCTACATAATTATTACATATCTATAATAAAGTTAGCTATGTTTAGCTTATTTTTGTCGTGTACAGTAAGAACTAGTAACAATAAATATTAAGGACATTGGAAGTAACTTGAACAATATATTTAAATGAGATATTACAAACACGATTTACAATTACAAAGAAAACAATTGTAACAAAAGAAATTCATATTAATTACATTTTATCAGCCACTTTTTTAATAGTTTTTTAACTTAGGATATTCTTCCATTTTTTATATATTTCTTTTTCATCTATAGTGTTGAATATATTTTCAAGTATATAGTTGAAATGCCTCTTTTCATAGTCATTGTATATTAGTGGATAGGGAAGATGGATATTTTTCCTGTTTCTTAGATTATATGAGGATTTTTGTTTTTCTTCTTTATTGTGCTCAAAGATTTTATAATAGTTTTTAATTAGTATGTTGTATATAAACTTTTGATTGGGATTTAGTATTCTGTATTGAAGTTTTTTCTTTAATGTTATACTGTTATCGTTTACATTTTGCTTGAAGAAAATTATCTTTAAAATTTTATTTTGCAGGTTAATTATAGGTTTTAAATAACTGTCATTGGTGTTGTCCCAAATGTTAGCCGCGTAATTTATGTTCAAATCGAATAAAGCATTATATAATAACATTTTAATCCGCGTTGAAAGTATGTCTTTTATATGATAGAATATGTATGACAGTTTGTTTAGCTTTTTATATAACATTTTAATGTGATTATCCAAAAAACATTTTCATTTATGATTATTCCCAGATATTTAATTGTTTTTGTGTACTGTAGTTCTGAACAGCTTTTACATTCATATGGTGAATTGTGAAGACAGTTATGATGGTGAAAAAAGATTTTAGGCTTATCTGTTATTACTCTTTTTTTTTGGACATATTAGCATTATTTTTGTTTTGTCTTCATTTATCTGAAGTCTGTTGTCATGCATCCAATTTTGTATTCGAATTAGGTCTTTTTGTAATTTATTACTTATTTCTATACTGCAGTTCCCATTCGAATAGATCATTATATCATCTGCGTAAATATATATGTAACATGATTTTATTACCTGAAATATGTCGTTGATGAAAAGTAAGAAAGACAAAGGGCCTAGTTGTGAACCTTGAGGAACTCCATTTTGGATAGTTTTCATGTCACTGTAACTATTGTCAATTGAAACAAAGATTTTTCTATTCTTAAAATGGTCTTTAATAATTTCATATAGTGAGCCTCTGATTCCAATATTGTACAGTTTTTTTAATAGTATTTTCGTATCAATGCTATCGAATGCTTTGCTTAGATCAATGGATACAAGAAGAATTAATTTATTTTTATTTAGGTTGTTATTTATGTTATTTGAGAAGTTTTCAAATAAGTTATTCGTACCTTTGTCTTTCTGGTATGCATATTGTTCTGAGTTTATGATTTGATATTTATTTAGGTAATTATTCATTTTTAGGCAAATATAGTTTTCGATAATTTCATTTATTATCGGCTGAATTGAAATTGGTCTATAGTTTTTAAAATTTAATATATCACTTCCTTTGTAGATAGGAACAACTTTTGAAATTTTTAAATTGTCTGGATATTTTTTTTTATCTATAATTTTCATTAATAGCAACGTACTTATATGTGCAAAAATTTCTTTATTATCCTTGATTTCTCTGATTTTGAGATTATCAAAACCAACGGATTTTTGGTTTTTTAGCTTTTTGATTATATTTAACATTTCTCGATAGTTAGTTTTCTCAAAGACAATGGAGTTTTGCACATATAAATTTACCTCATTGCATAATCTTTTATCACATTTTAATACATTTCTTCCTACAATTGAGAATTGGTTGGAAAACTTGTCACTAACAATTTTTTCTTTGTCGTAAGATTTAATGCTCTCCGTTAGCTGTTTTAATTCTGTATTTTCAGGTATTTTGTTGTTCTTCCCTAATATTTTGTTATTTCATTCCATTGGCTTTTTGGAGAATTTAATTCATTATTGAATTTATTTTTATAGTATTCTTTTTTAAGCTTTGTCAATTTGCTATTTAGTTTATTTCCTAATAATTTATAATTATTGTAAAAGTTCATATTAGTTTTGTTATTTTTCCATTTCCTAAACAAATGGTCTCTCTCATTGATTTCTTTTATGATGTCGCAGGTGATCCATGATTTGTTGTTCGTTCGTTTCTTCTTGTTCTCTAGTTTAATATATTTTTTTTTGATTCAATTATTTTTGTTATTATCTTTTTATAGATTTCGTTAGTATCATTGATGTTATTTTAGGAGATTTCCTGTATTACATTTTTTATGCCTAACACTATTTTTTGTTGTTGTTCAAATACGTAGTTTTTTTTCTTTGTTGGTTTCTTTTATCTTCAACCTTATCATTTTTAGTTTGATTTGTGTTGTTAGAGATAATATTTTGAACAAATACTATGAAGTGATCGGATATTACATCTTTACATATAATTCCCGTACTTCTACTATTAATACATTTATTTCTTAAGAATATATGATCTATATAGGATTTGGTGGCTTTTTTATTTGTTATGATATGTCTGGTTACGCCATTTATACAATTTTTAAAGCCATTGGAATATAGGCATTCTAGATATTATAAAGTAGTTAAATCTTTATTTTTCTTCCATAGATCAATATTGATATCTCCAATGAAAAAAACTGTATTCTTATAATTCTTTATATTGTCATTCAGTAAATTATTCATTTCCTCAATGAAAGATATTCTACCTAAATTTGGAGGTCTATATATTCCAATTACTATAAACGTTTCGTTATTAGTTGAATCCTTGAATTCTGCAATACAATTTTCACAGTGGTTTGTGCTAATTTTGATTTCTTTAAAGGTAAATTTCTTTTTAAAAAAGATGATTATTCCTCCCCCTTTTTTGTTATTTTCTCTAACTTTTACTAAAGAATTCCAGTTTTCTAATTTATACAAGTACTTCTCTTTGTTAGTTATGTTTACTTCAGTTAAAATTATTATGTCAATCACAGGAAGAGAATTATTTATTTAGTGCCAGTTTAGTCTGAGTGAGCGAATATTTAGATGGAGAATGATTTTGGAAGAAATTGTATGGTTATTGATATTATTCATTAGATCAGAATTATCTTTTATATTTGAGATTTATTTTAGGATTATTGTGTTTGACTTAATTATGTTGTTTATTTCTCTATCAATTTCAGCCATTGGGAAAAAAAAGAGCAATTAATTACAAATTTTTACCTTTACACTATTTTAATTTGCTAAGATCCTCTTCATCTTTGATTCTAATTATGTTTGAGTCGTCATTTTTTCTTATGAGAATTTTAGTGTCTTTTACCCAAACATATTTGAAGCTCTTTTCCCTAGCCTTTGTTTTTGTTTGTCTAAAAAGAATTTTCATCACACTAGTCAGATTTTCATTTATATATACCGGTGCATCATCACCATTGAAATGGAGATCATTGTTTGATATTCTTTTTGGTTTCTTCCTTTCCAGCCACTTGTTCCAAGCTTCCAATGATTTAAATTTCACAATAATCGGAGGTTGCTTTTCCTGATTTTTGGCTGGTATTCTGTGTACATCTTCAATTTCTTTGAATGTCTCTTCTACATTTATTTTGCTACACAGATTTTTTAGCAAGGCATTTAGGTTTTCATAATAATAATAATAATAATACGTCAAAATCTTGTGGGACTACAGACTACAGACTGATAGACACACCTGGATCATAATACGCCAGATAAAACAGTGTTAACAAATAGAACTATTTTCATAATTGATTTTCAATCCCTAGAGATGCAAGAATTTTAGATAAACAACAGGAAAAAAGTACAAAAAACAGGGATTTTGGCAATTGAAACAACACGGCTTTGGATGAAACACACGATTGTGATCCCCATCATCATTGGGGGCACTTTGAACAATCTCAAAAAATTTTACCAAATATTTGAACCGATTGCAGTTGTCTGAAATAACAACATCAGAACTACAGAAAACAGCGCTGCTTGGAACATCATACATATTGCACAGATACATGATGGATACTTAGGTTTCTGACTTAAACTTGTATCAACCAAAGGCTCCAGTCAGCGAATTTTTGAATGTGTTTCAAAATGTGTGTAATAATAATAATAATAATAACAATAATAATAATAATAATAATAATAATAATAATAATAATAATAAGCCCCTGTAAACCTACCTCTTCGCGGTGGGGGCGGGAACTATCCTAGCTATAGGTGGGCTAAAGGGTCCACCCTTCTACAATAAATCTTGCTCTAATATTGATAAATCTGCACGTGGTGTGGCGCAGGATAAAGTCAGATGCGTTCGGGGGTTAGGCAGAGGCCTACGTTCAAAAAATACAGTACACTCCTCCCACAGGTGGTAGTGGAGAAAGGGGCACCCGTTGTGTAGTATGGCTTCGACAATGCCCGGTCAAGACCATCCAGCCCGAACAGTTGGCATTGTTTCGTCTGTATCAGAGCAGGCGATCACCAATACTGGGAAACCACGCCAGCGCATCCGATGGTCATCGCAGATGAACCAGGATCTTAGGCATGACTTCGACACCATTAAACAATTAGGAACTTATCTCACAGGATACAGACATTCACTACACGTTATTCATCTTGTAATGCCCGAGGTTGTTACATCGCTGTTATCCTCTCTAATCACTTTCTTTTTTCTTTATTTCTCCAAACCATGTCTAAACGCTTTGTCTTCTTTAAAAGCAATTGTCTTCCAGATGTTTTCTAACCTGGCATCTCACCTGGCGCAGATTTCCTTTCTTCTCAAACTTGCTTTATTACCTTCAATATGGCTTCCTCAATTTTATTGCTTCCTTCTGCCCCTTTGTTTTTCTCTCCATCTTCAAGCCTGTGAACAGATTCTTATAAACTGAAAGACGCCACCTGCATTAGATGATGTCACTACAGGGGAATTCGGCTTTTGGATATTAAATTGAAAGTGAATCAGAGTGCAGTGAGGAGCTCAGGGCATGGGTGAAAAGCATTTTATAAGCTGGGCGCCTTCCGAATATCTATTTTTACAAAGGAAAATATACTCTTCTAAACGAAACCACTTGGCTCATTCCATTGAAGATACAGGCTGAGATCCACCAGTAGGCGAGGCGCAGTGATAGCTAGCAATCCCGAGAACTCTGGTTGCGTCTGAAGAGTGTTCATACAATCTTCGGGTTTGCAAAGTGCGTCACCGGAAGAAGACGCTCTAAAGGTAATACCGACGAATTTACCTAAGTATCCTGCGCCCGGCAGGATTCCTCTTTGTATAACCAAGAATAAAGACTGAATTCTAACCCTTATATTCGCTTCCAACAACCGCCACGAACTAGGTCAACTATTTTAGTGCGTTTGAACGCCATTACACCAAGTGACACTCATTTTCGATATTTATGTATTTAACACTCCTTCGGGCGCAATATGTTGTGGCACAAGGTCGGGCGCATTGAGCCTGGGAGGCACTACTTAATTAATTTTTTTTTCGACAGATAAAAATGTTTTTTCTTACTAAAAACAGTTGTTAACTATTCTTTGGAAACCTCTAAACATTATAAAAATACCGAAGGAGCAATAAAATAGTTTTATGTAGTCTTTAAAGGAAACGGCAATTTAGTTACCAAAACTTACCGAAGTTTTGTACACCCCTTGATTTAATAATCTTTTCTACAGGTATAAACGTTTTTTCTTGCAAAAAACAATTGTTAACACTTCATAGTAAACACCCACACTGTATCAAAATACCGAAGGAGCAGTAAAACATGTTTAATTAGTCTTTAAAGAAAACGTATATTTATTGAACAAAAATTAACAAATATTAGCGAAATGTGTGGAAATAATTATTCAAAGTTGTGTTTGACTACGAAAAATGACATTGAAGTAAAACAAGAACATAATATGTTTAAACAATCGCTCATTCATTTGATTAATCAGCATATATATATGTTCTTCTAGTGCTCTTTGGTAGAATGGAGGACACATGAAAACAGCATGTCAGACACAGGTACCAGTACGGTAGTTTTTACATTCATTTTGAATCAATCGTCTGGGACCAGTCTGTAAATGGCATGTTTCACATTTGCGTCGTTTTGGAGATATCTGGGGCTGATCATCAGTTTGATTTGGTTGTTTATAGACAGCGTATCTCTTCAATCTGTGTTGTAGGTGAGCTGGCATCCCAATGGAATTCAGACTCCGTTGAACAAGTTGACCAAGCACAAGTTCGTGAAAGAGATGTTTTATATATAATTACGAAATATTTTATAATATAACATTACTAACGACACGATGTGATACAGTATTAAAAATAACTGGAAAAACTTATTTGTCAAACTGCAACTTAATCGGGTGCAATGAGCCTATGCGATCATTTCATCTGTCAACCGGAAATGAAAAACGAAAATCACTAACTGACCTTGCCATTGTTATTACCACTGGAAAAGCGGAAGCTACTAGGATGGAGACCTCGCGAAAAAAAATAGCGGGGGAGGGGCAAACAAAACAGTTCGAGGTGTGCCTAGCAGATCGGTTGAGCCCGACGGAGTGTTAATTTTATATTTTTCTAGTTTTCATCGTTTTGGTAAATCCGAGGTAAAGTAGAAGTGAATATAGATATATCTTTTCCTTGTTAATCTCCATCATAATTAACTATCTGAAAATATATATTTTGTCTGTTATTAAATCTATTTTATCGTTTATTTTCTAGCTGTAATTCATTTTCACACAGTGTTTTATTTATTGTCTCTTGTCTCAGCTAACGTAGCGGAACGTACGCTTAGTTAAGTGGTAAATACCCCAGGGCAGTCTCGTCTGCCACCCGTCGACGTTATCCCTCCGACTTGGCCTGACTGTGGGACGCCGTTAGCCCCTATAAGCTCTGTTTATAACACCCCAACTCCCGGCTTCCCAATCAAGAACGATTTTTTTCCCTAATCCATTCTTATCTCAGTTAAAACGATGGTTAATCGGGCCCAGCACCAAAAGTATTCTGACTAAATAATTAAAGATTCCACTGAGCTAATATCTCTTAACCATTCCATTACATGTGCACTCAAGAACTATAGAGACAGCTTTGTAATCTACACGTAGGGCTAAGCGAACAGCGGATAGCAGATGAGCGACGTTCCATAATAGTAAACAATCTTATTCCTCCATCCATAGTTACACAAATTAGGAAAGAGGAAACTGAATCCAACCACAGGATACCCACCCCACCCCACAAGAAGACACAAACAATCTGTATCCCTCATTACAAATGCCCAAACAATACAACTATTGACATATTACAAGCAGAATACACAGGCACTGCACTAGCACAATACACCGGCACAAACCCCACACTCAGGCCGCTACATCCCAAAGTATACAGACATCAAAAAACTCTCAAAACTCATACACCATCTATGCACACACACTATCCCACAACACTTTCACAATATGATCATTAGAAGGTATACATGCAACGCTGTACTGCACAAAACCACACATATTACACTGCACAGTAAGAAGAATATATTTCCCTACTGCAGTGTTTCTCAACCTTTTAGTACTTGCGACCTAATTTTCAATCCCAATTCTCATTTCCCCCCCACCCCACATTAATTTTTTGAATCTGTTCAACCAAAAAAAAAAAAACCCTGCAATCCTATCTGTTTAACCAAAAAAAAAATCTCCAAACCTACATTTTCAAAGTACTCCAAACCTACTCGCGCCCCCCCTTTAGTTTTATCACGCCCCCCTAGGGGGGCGCGTCCCACAGGTTGAGAAACGCTGCCCAATGGAGATGTCGCCTTGAGCGCCGCATCAGTGACCTTAGACGAGACATATTCAGGCTCACACAGTACTGTGCAGGAAACAAAACAAGGAAATTTATGTCGAAGGTTGGGAAAATAATAAAGCACATAAACAGTCTCCCTTCACAGTCAAACCATCATATTAAGATTAAGGAAAATCTGAACACATTAAAACAAAAACTGAATGCACATGAAAAATATTACAAAGATACAAACAATGCACTTTGAACAACAACACAACAACACTTACCAGTACAATGAAAAAAAATTCTACAGATTCCTTACATCTCCCACTACTACACACAGCACAAACATTCCCACCAGCGAGAGATTACATGAATACTGGTCTTCTCTGTGGTCCAACCCTATTTCTCAATGACAAAGCACCATGGATAATGGAAAAACAACAACTCACTGAACACTTATCCTAGATGTCCTTCCATGAGATTACTCTCGCGGTCATATAGAAAGCACTAAAACATGCACACAACTGGAAGACTCCTGGTAGAGATGGCGTCCAGAACAATGTAGGTCTGAATCAGAATCTGGATCAAGAGGTTCATGTTCCTGTTTGGGAAGCTAGCTCCTACACTTACTGACATAATGGAACACCCAGAACATATGCCTCTTTTACTAACACACACTGTCACATATCTACAGAGCAACAACACTGAAATAGCATACCCTGCTAACTACTGTGCAATCACTTCTATTCCTACACTCTACAAACTCCTCACCACCTTTCTTGCAGACAAAATCAGTGGGAAGCAATTGCAAGGAGCAATTCCTTAATAACTTAGTAATCCTGCAGTAGGTGAACACGAAGAATAGGAGCTTATATACGGCGCACATTGACTACAGGAAGGCGTTTGACTCAGTCTCTCATTCCTGGCTCCTACATAGAAAATAATCATTACAAAATTCACCCAAGATCACGAAATTCCTGGATGCCGGAATCAATAGTTGGAACACAACATTAGAGTTCTTTGGACCTCTACACCTACATCACTACAGTTTCCATTCCCAAAAGGAAAAGTATTTTCCACGGAGACTCCCTGAGTCCTCTTTGGATCTGCCTCGCCTTGAATCCATTAAGGCACATCCTAGACATCACAAGACAAGGTTATAGGATTATTCAGGCACTCTGACACTTTAGAAAATCACACACTTACTCTATATGGCTCTTATAAAACTCTATACCACAAACAATGCACAACTTACTAATTTACTATAAGTCACCACACAGTTCACCAAAGACATTGGGATTAATTTGGAATCGATAAATACTGCAAGCTATATATATACGCGGGAAGACTACGAATTTGAAAGGTTTATAAATGAACCACGGATTGGCCATCCAGTCATTGGAAGAGGGAGAGACCAACAAGTTCCTGTGCTTCCAGCAAGCGCGTGTCATTGCAAATGCAAACATCAAAAACGCACTCAAAAACACATACCGTGTTCGCATTCCCAACATTCTTAAAACAGAACATAACGCCAGAAATAAAATTAAAGCCATCAACATTTTTGCCGTTCCTATACAAACATATTGGTTCGGCATAATTCCATGGATAAACACCGAACGCGAAGCACTACAATGCACAACACGCACTATATTCATGAAACACAATATTCACCATTCGAGTTCGCACGGAAAGAATGACTCTTCTCCTGAAGGAGGAAGGCCGAGGATTTATCAATCTCATCACCCTACACGAAAAAGAAGTACAAAAACTTAGGAAACACTTCCACCAAAGAGCATAGCAGTCCTCACTCCATTTCAAGGCTGACACACACCTCACTCCTCTGAACTTTGAAAACATTTCCCAACACTCGCCACTCCCAACATTCACACTCAGCAGCTACGTGAATCACCGACTCGTAAGGAACCCCACGGCAGATATCGCCACGATCGCAGCCAGCCTCATATGGTAATGGAAGCGTCGAACAGATGGCTGACTACTGGTGAGCTGTTTGGGGAGACCGAAGGGTTCATGATCGCGATACAGG
>JAFIDM010093964.1:46420-61453 GCA_023159025.1 Thereuonema tuberculata
TTGGGGAAATGTTCTCAAAGTTCAGAGGAGTGAGGTGTGTGTCAGGCTTGAAATGGAGTGAGGACCGCTATGCTCTTTGGTGGAAGTGTTTCCTAAGTTTTTGTACTTCTTTTACGTGTAGGGTGATGAGATTGAGAAATCCTCGGCCTCCCTCCTTGAGGGAAAGAGTCATCCTTTCTGTGCGGACTTCGAATGGATAATATTGTGTTTCATGAATATACAGTGTTACCTCCGAATAACGGACAGTCACGGGACCAGAAGTTTTGTCCGTTATTGGGAGGTGTCCGCTATTGGGAGGACTATCTTTTTTTCATTTTTTTAGCTTATAGCATGTCATTTAATGAAAAATTACGTAGAATCTTAATTAAATTTCTACAATTATCATTGAGGTAGTAGAGAATAAGAACAATTGCAACTATTTCCTATATTCCTTTTTAAATGAGTGGTAATCCGTTTGTCTTACTTAAAATATTAATAATGATAAAATTAATTACAGTATATAGAAAGTATGACCGACTTCTTGACTTTTTCTTGAGGCAAAACCTCGATTATAGAAATATTCTTTGCACGAGCAAAACGGAACCATTTTATCACCACTTCGTCGATTTTGCTTGTTTCAGTTTAACGAATCTTCAAATTCTTCGAATTTTCGTTTGAATTCACCATCCACATTTTTCTAATCTCATCTTTGTCCTTCAAAAGTTCACTTATCTGAGTTTTTCCAACTTTAAAACATTTAGCAAGACAACACACACTCAGTTTCTGTTTTTCAGCAACGTTCAAGAAAATCAATTTTTTTTCTTTCAGTGCCAATCTCTTCCTTTTTGATGCCATTTTAATTCGCACTAAATTTAATCAACACGTTTATAGGATAGCTTTAAGAGGTATTGATATTTACAAAGCAACTATAGTAAAAAAGGGCCTCAGATTCGTGCATTGAATCATGGAACAACGATACAATGTATCAATGTATGGGACACCGATGTAAATACAACCATGATGTGTTTGGCGAAAGGTTAATCGAAAAAAAAAATTAAACTTAAAATAGCTGTCCGCTATTTGGAGTGGATAACATGGAATGTCCTATTTTAAGGGACTGGGACTCGCAATAATGTCCGCTAATTAGAGGTGTCTGCTATTCGGGGTGTCCGTTAAAGGAGATAACACTGTTCTTGCGTGTTGTGCATTGTAGTGCTTCGCGTTCGGTGTTTACCCATGGAATTATGCCGAACCAATATGTTTGTGTAGGAACAGCAAAAATGTTGATGGCTTTAATTTTATTTCTGGCGTTATGTTCTGTTTTAAGAATGTTGGGAATGCGAACACGGTATGTGTTCGTGAGTGCGTTTTTAATGTTTGCGTTTGCAATGACAAGCACTTGCTGGAAGCACAGGAACTTGTTGGTCTCTCCCTCTTCCAATGACTGGATGGCCAATCCGTGGTCCATTTATAAACCTTTCAAATTCGTAGTCTTCCGGAATATATATATAGCTTGCAGTATTTATCGATTCCAAATTAATCTCAATGTCTTTGGTGAACTGTGTGGTGACTTATAGTAAATTAGTAAGTTGTGCATTGTTTGTTGTAAAGAGTTTTATAAGAGCCATATAGAGTAAGTGTGTGATTTTCTAAGGTGTCAGAGTGCCTGAATAATCCTATAACCGTGTCTTGTGATGTCTTGCATGAGGCTTAATGAATTCAAGGCAAGGCAGAACCAAAGAGGAATCAAGAAGTCTCCCTGGAAATTACTTGACCTTTCGGGAATGGGACTGTAGTGATGTAGGTGTTAGAGGTTCATAGAGCTCTAATGTTGTGTTCCAACTTTTGATTCCGGTATCTAGGAATTCCATGATCTTGGGGTGTATTTTGTAGAGATCATTTTCTATGTAGGAGCCAGGAATGAGAGACTGAGTCAAATACCTTCTTATAGTCAATGTGCGCCATATGTAAGCTCCTATTCTTCGTGTTCACCTACTGCAGAATTACTAAGTCATTAAGGAATTGCTCCCAACAATTGCTTCTTACAGATTTTGTCTGCAAGATAGATGATGAGGAGTTTGTAAAGTTTTGGAATGCAAGTGATTGCACGGTAGTTAGCAGGATATGCTATTTCATTGTTGTTGATCTGTAGATATGTGAGAGTGTTGGTTAGTAAAAGAGTCATATGTTCTGGGTGTTCGATTATGTCAGTGAGGGTAGGAGCTAGCTTCTCAAGCAGGAAGATGAACCTCTTGATCCAGATTCTAATTCAGATCCAGATTGTTCTGGACGCCTCTGAACCAGGAGCCTTCCAGTTGTGTGCATGTTTTAGTGCTTTCTGTATGTCCGCAAGAGCAATCTCATGGAAGGACATCTAGGATAAGTGTTCACTGAGTTGTTGTTTTTCCATTATCCATGGTGCTTTGTCATTGAGAAATAGGGTTGGACCACAGAGAAGACCAGTTTTCATGTAATGTCTCGCTGGTGGGAATGTTTGTGTTGGGTGTAGTAGTGAAAAACGTAAGGAATCTGTAGAATTTTTTTTCATTGTATGGAAAGTGTTGTTGTGTTGATTGTGCAAAGTGCATTGTTTGTATCTTTGTAATATTTTCCATGTGCATTCAGTTTTTGTTTTAATGAGTTCAGATTTTCCTTAATCTGAATATGATGGTTTGAGGGGACTATGTGCTAGAATATTTTCCCAACCTGCGACATAAATTTCCTGCACCGTACTGTGTGAGCCTGGGTATGTCTCCTCTATGGTTGCTGATGCGGCCCTCCAGGCGACAGCTCCAAGGGGGAATATATTTTTCTTACCGTGCAGTGGGATGTATGTGGTGTTGTTTTATTCCCAGTGCCCAAATGGTACCCTGTGCCGCGCAGTACAGTGTTGTACGTATGCCTTCTAATGATCATATTGTAAAGGTGCTGTGGGATAGTGTGTGTGTGCATAGATGGTGTATGAGTGTGGAGAGTTTTTTGATGTCTGTATATTTTGGGAAGTAGCGGCCTGAGTGTGGGGTTTGTGCCTGTGTATTGTGCTAGTGCAGTGCCTGTATATTCTGCTTGTAATATGTCAATAGTTCTATTGTTGGGGAATTTGTAATGAAGGGTAGAGATTGTTTGTGTCTTCTTGTGGGGTGGGGTGGGGTATCCTGTGGTTGGATTCAGCATCCTCTTTTCTAATTTGTGTAACAATGGATGGAGGAATAAGATTGTTTACTATTATGAACGTCGTTCATCCGCTATCCGCTGTTTGCTTAGCCTTACGTGTAGATTACAAAGCTGTCTCTATAGTTCTTGAGTCCACATGTAATGGAATGGTTAAGAGATATTAGCTCAGTGGAATCTTTAATTATTTAGTCAGAATACTTTTGGTGCTGGGCCCGATTAACATTCGTTTTAAAAGAGATAAGAAAGGATTGGGAAAAAAAATCGGTGCTTGATTCGGAAGCCGGGAGTTGGGGTGTGTTTTATAAACAAAGCTTATAAGGGGCTAATGGCGTCCCACAGTCTGGCCAAGTCGGGGGCATCACGTCGACGGGAGGCAGACGAGACTGCCCTGGGATATTTACCACTTAACTAAGCGTAGGTTCCGCTACGTTGGCTGAGACAAGAGACAATAAATAAAACACTGGGAGAAAATGAATTATAGCTAGTAAGTAAACGATAAAATAGATTTAATAAAAGACAAAATATATATTCACAGATAGTTAATTCTGATGGGAATTAGCAAGGAAAAGATATATGTATATACACTTCTACTTTACCTCGGATTTACCAAAACAATGAAAACTAGATAAATATAAAATTAAATAAATAAATTTCCAAAATGAGTGTCACTTGGTGTAATGGCGTTCACATGCACTAAAATAGTTCACATAGTTCGTGGCGGTTGTTGGAAGTGAATATGAGGGTTACGATTCAGTCTTTATTCTTGGTTATACAAAGAGCAATCCTGCCGGGCGCAGGTTACTTAGATAAAGTCGTCAGTTTCACCTTTAGAGCGTCTTCTGCCGATGACGCACTTTGCAAACCCGAAGATTGTATGAACACTGTTCAGACGCAACCAAAGTTCTCGGGATTGCTACCTATCACTGCGCCTCGCCTACTGGTGGATCTCAGCCTGTATCTTCAATGGAGTGAGCTAAGTGGTTTCGTTTAGCAATGAGCTTCCTTTCTAAAAATTGACATTCGGAAGGCGCCCAGCTTCGTCAAATGCTTTTCATCCACGCCCTGAGCTCCTCACTGCACTCTGATTCTCTTTGAATTTAATTTCCAAAAACCGAATTCCCCTGTAGTAACATCATCTAATGCAGGAGGCGTCTTTCAGTCTACAAGAATCTGTTCACAGGCTGGAAGATGAAGAGAAAAACAAAGGGGCAGAAGGAAGCAATAAAATTGAAAAAGCCATATTGAAGGTAATAAAGCAAGTTTGAGAAGAAAGGAAATCTGCGCCAGGTGAGATGCCAGGTTAGAAAACATCTGGAAGACAATTGCTTTTAAAGAAGACAAAGCGTTTAGACAAGGTTTGGAGAAATAAAGAAAAAAGAAAGTGATTAGAGAGGATAACAGCGATGTAACAACCTCGGGCATTACAAGATGAATAACGTGTAGTGAATGTCTGTATCCTGTGAGATAAGTTCCTAATTGTTTAATGGTGTCGAAGTCATGCCTAAGATCCTGGTTCATCTGCGATGGTCATCGGATGCGCTGGCGTGGTTTCCCAGTATTGGTGATCGCTTGTTCTGACACAGACGAAACAATGCCAACCGTTCGGGCTGGATGGTGTTGACCGCGCATTGTCCAAGCCATACTACAGAACGGGTGCCCCTTTCTCTACTACCACCTGCGGGAGGAGTGTACTGTATTTTCCGAACGGAGGTCTCTGTCTAACCCCCGAACGCGTCTGACTTTATCCTGCGCCACACCACGTGCAGATTTATCAATATTAGAGAAAGATTCATGATAGATGGTTGGACTCTTTAGCCTACCGATAGTTAGGGTAGTTCCCGCTCCCTCCGCAATGAGGCAGGTTTACAGAGGCTTATTATTATTATTATTATTATTATTATTATTGTGTTTGCATGTTTCAAACTTTGGGTTTCCCCAGCAAAAACAATATGGCGGGTCAAGGACCAAAGCACATACTGCCAAGTGTAAAGACGTGTGCGAGAATGATTAGGGATGTGTGGTTGTGTCCATAAATTTCCTAACTATGCGTGTAGTGTTGAGTACCACAGCCTTCTGCAATTCTACTCTAATACGCTTTGTGGTATGTACTTGTAGTACGGGAACGTACTCTTAATAAGTGAATGTTTGTGTGCTAGTTGTTGTTGAACGATCGACGCTACCTGATTGTGTCGGTGGAGGTAGCCTATTTGAGAGAGAAGGGGACAGCTTGATATTACATGGTCGATCGTCTCATGCGTAGTGTGGTATTTCCTGCATTTGTCGTCATGTTTGTTTGCATCGTGTAGAATGTTTCTTGTAGTTGCGTGTGGAGATGACTTGGTCCTGTATTGCGATCATGAACCCTTCGGTCTCCCCAAACAGCTCACCACTCATCAGCCATCTGTTCGACGCTTCCATGTCGACATGAGGTTGGTTGAGTTCGTGGCGATGTCTGCCATGGAGTTCCTTACGAGCCCATGATTCACGCAGCTGCTGTGTGTGGGTGTCGGGAGTGGTGAGTGTTAGAGAAGGATTTGCGAGGTCCAGGGGTGTGAAGTGTGTGTCAGCCTTGACAATGGCTGAGTGGAGTGAGGAGTGTTGTGCTCTTTGGTGGAAGTGTTCCCTAAGTGTGTGTACTTGTTTTTCGTGTAGGGTGATGAGATTGATGAGTCCTCGGCCTCCTTCCTTGCGGGGAAGAGTCATCCTTTCCTTAGCGGACTTGGGGTGGTTCATGTTGTGTTTCGTGAATGTAGTGCGTGTTGTGCGTTGTAGTGCTTCGAGTTCAGTGTTTGTCCATGAAATTATGCCGAACGAATATGTTAATGTGGGGACGGCAAAAGTGTTAATGGCTTTAATTTTATTTCTGGCATTGAGTTGTGTTTTGAGGATGTTGTGAACGCGAGCACAGTATGTTTTCTTGAGTGGGTTTCTGATGTTTGCGTTGTCAATGACGCGCGCTTGCTGGAAGCCCAGTACTTGTAGGTCTCTCCCTCTTCCATGTATTGGATGGCCAACCCATGGTCCAGATTCGAAGTCTTCCCGCGTGTTATATGTAGCTTCCGGCATTTGTCGATTCCAAATTCCATCCCAATGTCTTTGGTGAACTGTGTTGTGACTCGTAATAAATTAGTAAGTTGTGCGTTGTTTGTGGAGTAGAGTTTAATATCATCCATGAAGAGTAAGTGTGTGATTTTGTATGGTGTCAGAGTGCCTGAGGTAAGCTTATAACCGTGTTTTGTGTTGTCTAGCATGTGGCTTAATGGATTCAAGGCGAGGCAGAACCAAAGAGGACTAAAGGAATCTCCCTGGAAAATACCTCTCCTTATGGGAATGGGGACTGTAGTGATAGAGGTGTTGGAGGTGCGTAGGTGTAGTGTTGTGCTCCAACACTTCATCGTGGCATCCAAGAATGCCGTGATCTTGGGGTGTACTTTGTAGAGTTGAAGAGTGTGCAAAAGCCAGGAATGGGGGACTGAGTCAAATGCCTTCTTGTAGTCGATGTACGCGATGTGTAAGTTCTTATTCTTTGCGCGCGCCTGGCGCAGGATTACAGAGTCATTATTATTATTATTATGTTTGTATGTTTCAAACCTTGGGTTTCCCCAGCAAAAACAATATGGCGGGTCAAGGACCAAAGCTCATACTGCCAAGTGTAAAGACGTGTGCGAGAATGATTAGGGATGTGTGGTTGTGTCCATAAATTTCCTAACTATGCGTGTAGTGTTGAGTACCACAGCCTTCTGCAGTTGTGCATAAGTGTTTTTGTGAAGTCCTAGTGTGCTGAGACTGTGGTGCAATGTGTGAGGCACCAGACCAGTGGCAGACAGAACGATGGGTACAAAACGTACTCGATCCTGCCTCCACTGTTTCTGGAGCTCGTGTGCTAGATCAGTGTATTTACAGATCTTGTCTGCGTGAGTTTTCTGCATGTTCTTGCTGATAGGCACTGCAATATCAATTAGATAGGTCTGTTTGTTGACCTTATCAACAAGTGTGATGTCTGGTCTGTTGTGATGTATGGTTTTGCCTGTGTGAATGGGGCGGTCCCAGTATAGTTTATATGAGGGTGACTCTAATACGCTTTGTGGTATGTACTTGTAGTACGGGATCGTGCTCTTAATAAGTGAATGTTTGTGTGCTAGTTGTTGATGAACGATCGACGCTACCTGATTGTGTCGGTGGAGGTAGTCTGTTTGAGAGAGAAGGGGACAGCCTGATATTACGTGGTCGATCATCTCATGCGTAGTGTGGCATTTCCTGCATTTGTCGTCATGTGTGTTTGCATCGTGTAGAATGTGTTTCTTGTAGTTGCGTGTGGAGATGACTTGGTCCTGTATTGCGATCATGAACCCTTCGGTCTCCCCAAACAGCTCACCACTCGTCAGCCATCTGTTCGACGCTTCCATGTCGACATGAGTCTGGCTGAGTTCGTGATGATGTCTGCCATGGAGTTCCTTACGAGCCCATGATTCACGCAGCTGCTGAGTGTGGGTGTCAGGGGTGGTGAGTGTTGGAGAAGAGTTTTCGAGGTTCAGGGGTGTGAGGTGTGTGTCAGCCTTGACAATGGCTGAGTGAAGTGAGGAGTCTTCTGCTCTTTGGTGGAAGTGTTCCCTAAGTGTATGTACTTGTTTTTCGTGTAGGGTGATGAGGTTGATGAGTCCTCGGCCTCCCTCCTTGCGGGGAAGAGTCATCCTTTCCGTAGCGGACTTGGGGTGGTGCATATTGTGTTTCGTGAATGTAGTGCGTGTTGCGCGTTGTAGTGCTTCGAGTTCGGTGTTTGTCCATGGAATTATGCCGAACGAATATGTTAGTGTGGGAACGGCAAAAGTGTTGATAGCTTTAATTTTATTTATGGCGTTTAGTTGTGTTTTGAGGATTTTGTGAACTCGAGCGAGGTATGTGTTCTTCTGTGCATTTTTGATGTTTGAGTTGTCAATGACGCGCTCTTGCTGGAAGCCCAGGTACTTGTAGGTCTCTCCCTGTTCCATGGATTCTTTTTTTTTGCCAATGGCTGAAATTGATATAGAAATAAACAATAAAATTAAGTCAAACACAGTAATCCTAAAATCAATCTCAAATATAAAAGATAATTCTGATCTAATGAATAATATCAATAACCCTACAAATTCTTCCAAAATCATTCTACATCTAAATATTCGCTCACTCAGACTAAACTGGGATCTGTTTTCTTGCAAAATTAATAATTCTCTTCCTGTGATTGACGTAATAATTTTAACTGAAGTAAACATAACTAACAGAGAGAAGTACTTGTATAAATTAGAAAACTGGAATTCTTCAGTAAAAGTTAGAGAAAATAACAAAAAAGGGGGAGGAATAATCATCTTTTTTAAAAAGAAATTTACCTTTAAAGAAATTAAAATTGGCACAAACCACTGTGAAAATTGTATTGCAGAATTCAAGGATTCAACTAATAACGAAACGTTTATAGTAATTGGAATATATAGACCTCCAAATTTAAGTAGAATTTCTTTCATTGAAGAAATGAATAACTTACTCAATGACAATATAAAGAATTATAAGAATACAGTTTTTTTCATTGGAGATATCAATATTGATCTATGGAAGAAAAATAAAGATTTAACTACTTTAAAATATCTGGAATGCCTATATTCCAATGGTTTCAAAAATTGTATAAATGGTGTAACCAGACATATCATAACAAAAAAAAAAGCCACCAAATCCTGTATAGATCATATATTCTTAAGAGATAAATGTTTTAATAGTAGAAGTACGAGGATTATATGTAAAGATGTAATATCCGATCACTTCATAGTATTTGTTCAAAATATTATCTCTAACAACACAAATCAAACTAAAAACGATAAGGTTGACGATAAAAGAAACCAACAAAGCCAAAAAACTATATATTTGAACAAAAATAAACTAGAGTTAGGCATAAATAATGTATTACAGGAAATCTCCGAAAATAACATTAATGATACTAACGAAATCTATAATAAAATAATAAGAGAAATAACTGAATCAAAAACAACAAAATATATCAAACTAGAGAACAAAAAGAAACGAACAAACAACAAATCATGGATCACCTGTGACATCATAAAAGAAATCAATGAGAGAGACTATTTGTTTAGGAAATGGAAAAATAACAAAACTAATATGAACTTTTACAATAATTATAAATTATTAAGAAATAAACTAAATAGCAAATTGAAAAGGCTTAAAAAAGAATCTTATAAAAATAAATTCAATAATGAATTAAATTCTCCAAAAAGCCAATGGAATGAAATAAACAAAATATTAGGGAAGAACAACAAAATACCTGAAAATACAGAATTAAAACAGCTAACGGAGAGCATTAAATCTTACAATAAAGAAAAAATTGTTAGTGACAAGTTTTCCAACCAATTCTCAATTGTTGGAAGAAATGTATTAAAATGTGATAAAAGATTATGTAATGAGGTAAATTTAAATGTGCAAAACTCTATTGTCTTTGAGAAACCTGACTATCAAGAAATGTTAAATATAATTAATAAGCTAAAAAACAAAAAATCCGTTGGTTTTGATAATCTCAAAGTCAGAGAAATCAAGGATAATAAAGAAATTTTTGCACATATAAGTACGTTGCTATTAATGAAAATTATAGATAAAAAAAATATCCGGACAACTTAGAAATTTCAAAAGTTGTTCCTATCTACAAAGGAAGTGATAAATTAAATTTTAAAAACTATAGACCAATTTCAATTCAGGCGATAATAAATGAAATTATCGAAAACTATATTTGCCTAAAAATGAATAATTACCTAAATAAATATCAAATCATAAACTCAGAACAATATGCATACCAGAAAGACAAAGGTACGAATAACTTATTTGAAAACTTCTCAAATAACATAAATAACAACCTAAATAAAAATAAATTAATTCTTCTTATATCCATTGATCTAAGCAAAGCATTCGATAGCATTGATACGAAAATACTATTAAAAAAACTGTACAATATTGGAATCAGAGGCTCACTATATGAAATTATTAAAGACTACTTTAAGAATAGAAAAATCTTTGTGTCAATTGACAATATTTACAGTGACATGAAAACTATCCAAAATGGAGTTCCTCAAGGTTCACAACTAGGCCCTTTGTCTTTCTTACTTTTCATCAACGACATATTTCAGGTAATAAAATCATGTTACATACATATTTATGCAGATTATGTAATGATCTATTCGAATGCGAAATGCACTACAGAAATAAGTGATAAATTACAAAAAGATTTAATTCGAATACAAAATTGGATGCATGACAACAGACTTCAGATAAATGAAGACAAAACAAAACTAATGCTAATTTGTCCAAAAAAAAGACTAATAACAGATAAGTAAAAAAACTTTTTTCACCATCATAACTGTCTTCACAATTCAGCATATGAATGTAAAAGCTGTTCAGTACTACAGTACACAAAAACAATTAAATATCTGGGCTTAATAATAAATGAAAAACTTTTTTGGAATAATCACATTAAAATGTTACATAAAACGCTAAACAAACTGTCATACATATTCTATCATAAAAAAGACATTACTTCCAACGCGGATTAAAATGTTGTTATATAATGCTTTATTCGATTCGAACATAAATTACGCTGCTAACATTTGGGCCAACACCAATGACAGTTGTTTAAAACCTATAATTAATCTGCAAAATAAAATTTTAAAGATAATTTTCTTCAAGCAAAATGTAAACGATAAAAGTAGAATATTAAAGAAAAAACTTCAATACAGAATACTAAATCCCAAACAAAAATCATATACAACACACTAATTAAAAACTATTATAAAATCTTTGAGCAGAAGAAAGAAGGAAAACAAAAATCCTCATATAATCTAAGAAACAAAAAAAATATCCATCTTCCCTATCCACTAATATACAATGACTATGGTAAGAGGCATTTCAACTATATACTTGAAAATACATCCAACACTATAGATGAAAAAGATATATATTTAAAAAATTTAAGAATATCGTATGTTAAGAAACTATTAAAAAAGTGGCTGATAGAATGTAATTAATATGAATTTCTTTTGTTTCAATTGTTTTCTTTGTAATTGTAAATCCTGTTTGTAATGTCTCACTTAAGTATTTTGTTCAATTTACTACCAATGTCCTTAATATTTATTGTTACTAGTTCTTACTGTACTCGACAAAAAATAAGCTAAAAATAGGTAACTTTAATATACATATGTAATAATTATATATAGAGTTAAATAAGAAAATTATTTTAACTTTTAAATCATGTTACTGCCTAATTTAAAAATTTTGAAAATTATCACCTAGCGGTCTACTTGACAAAAATCACTTGTAAAAACAATACTATGTAAGTAATTTGATATTTTTTAACAATGTATTCAAAATTAATTAAATATTTGTAGCATACCTATATTCAGAACCTGTTGATAGGAATTTGTCATTCCTAACGGGACTGTAACTTTTGTATTTAGAATCACAATAATAATAAAAAAAATAATAAAAACAAAATTATTATTATTATCAATTTTATTTTCCCGACTTACTATGTATTTATAAACCTGTATGTTGATTCTGCATTTATTTTAAATTAATAATATTAGTCTTAACATTATATAATTTAAGTATACATGGTATTTAATGAAAACAATAACTTCAGTTTGCAAGGTTTCTTCTTCAACGTTGCTGCGCATGGAAAAAAGCTGGTCTCAGAAATAACTTGGATCCGTCTTCATCTGTAACTACAATTGAATTTTATATTCATTATGAGACTAATATGGCTTGATGGGTAATGCAGTCTGGAAGATAGTGCTCATCTTGTTATCATCTAATGTGTATGCGATATCACTGTAATCCAAGTTGAAGCAGGGCCCGTCCGAAAACACCCAATGGTCCCAATCTGCAGGTCAGTGTGTTTGTGTTCAGACAATGTCATACCTGTTGCAATCTTCCAATGTTCGAGAAGAAGGTGAACAGTCCGTCACTAGGATGCGGTTGAGATATCTATTATCTCATGGTGTCTAAATTTTTTCTAAAACTAAAAACTAAATTTTTTACTATTAAGAATAATCATATATTTTCTTTGATAAGAATTTGTAATTATTTATAATGTCTGATTATTATATTGTAGATTATGATCTTTTATTATTATTGTATTAACGTTTTTTAATTGTTAGTATCAATATTTTAAGATCATTGTCGTAAAAGAATCTCTCTATTTATTATTATAAAGTAAAAGGCTTAAAAAAGAGGAGACGGTGAATTTTATCTCCTTAAAAATTGTTTTTTTTTCAGTTAATAAATGTAGTTTATGACATTTATTTTCTGGTGGATGATGTTTAATAATAAATACTCTTTCCTTTTTTAACTTGATGCCTCCCCATCCTTCCTCTCTTAACTTTAATTTTAAATTATTTATCAGCACTGAAAATAGAATGGGACTCATACTACATCCTTGTCTTACTCCTTTTGTAATGAATAATTTCCCTCCCTCCTATGTTATTTCCCACATTTATTCTAGTCTCTTCATAAATATTTTTTATCATACTTAACATTTTTCCTTTTATTCCTATTTTGATTAATACTTTCATTAATATATTTCTATCGATGCTGTCAAATGCGGTATTAAAGTCAATAAACGTTGCATAAAGTTTTTTCCTTTTAAACATTAATTTTAAGTCTATAAGTGCATTTAAAATAAATATGTTATCCTGAGTTGAATAATTTTTCCTAAAACCTGTCTGATTCTCTACTATTATGTTATTATATTCCAGCCATTTCTCCAATCTATTTTTTAAAATTTCTGTAAAGATTTTAAAGGATGTATATAGAAGCGTGATGCCCCTATAGTTTTTTGGATCACTTTAACTTCCTTTTTTATACAAAGGTATTATTTTCCATTTCTCCTGTTCTCTGGGATTTTTTCTATTTTCCAAATCTTATTATACCAATTTAACATCCAGTCTATTAATTTATTAGGTGCATTGACTATCCATTCATTTCTAATTCCATCTGGGCCTGGTGATTTATCTTTTTTTAATTTTTTCACTACTAAATTTAATTCCTTTTTTCTATTTGCTCATCCAGGGGATTATTCTCTATTTCTCTGTTAACCATTTCTACCTTTTCATACATTTCTTCCTCGTCTCCTACCCACTTAATTTTTTTCTTTGTCCAGGAACCCTCTAGTAAGAGCTTGTCCCAAAATCGACGATTTTGGCCCCACTCGGATTTCGCTGAAAATTGGTATGCAGACTCCGAAGGGGGTGTATGGTCTACAGTAGCAATTACAAGTGTGCCCGACTTCCGGTTAGACCGGAAATGGGTGAAGTTTGCTGTTCATTTCTATGTTGAAATATCAAAATGAAACCTATGCCAATCGATAGAGTTCGTTGTGGTGAGTAACATGATATGTCATATGTCTAGCTGGCACTTCCGGTTTGACCATTATAATTGGTAAAACTAAGTTTGCTGAAAGAAAAATGCAGAAACCAAAGAGTAATGGTGTATCATGATTTTATTAGTGATTTTATTATGATTTTCGAATACATCTTGATTGAAGTATTGTATGTACAATATGTTCGTTATGGTGAGTAAAATCATATGTCGTATGTCTACCTGGCACTTCTGGTAAAAGGGATATTTACGTATATTCTCATAAGTTTCATGACTTTTCTCGAAAATTCTAGTCTATTCAAGAAAGTTCTAGAAAAATCTCGTCAGATTCAGAGGCATTTAGGCTCTGTCTTGATTATTCTAGACAATTCTAGAAGTTTCCAGAAAATGTTAGTGAAAATTCTAGAATTTTCAAGAGCATTCTCGAATTTTCTACTTTGACGTAGAATGAGGCCGGGAACTGTCATGAACATTCTGGAACTCTCGACAGTTTACCACACTTTTCCATAGATTTCTAGAAATACCTTATGAGGTATATAAACCCTGTGGCTTTGCACGAGCACAGTCAGTTACGATTTCAACCTTGAGCAGATCAGTACCACTTTTAACTTGTGCTAATATGATGGAGGTGGCTGGCATAAATCCCTCCATCTTAATATAAACATCGGCATTCAAGAATGATATTCATTGTTTTTTTCTATTATTCAAACCAGTGATTTAGATTAAAAAATCTTTTAAAATGACGGATCTTCAAAATTGGCACAGCAATATTACTGTGAATGTTCCACGGAAACCTGTAACTTTCAGCCACCGAACATGCATTTTCAAGTGCAAACGAGAGTCATCGCATATGTTAGTTCCAATAAAAGCCCGGAAAGAAGCTCTCAAGACTTTGAAAATCAATCCAGCTAAAGCACGAAACTGCAACCGTCATATCAATCCAGGAAACGATCTTTTTCATCGTGAATGGTTCGATTGTCTTTCATCAAATTGTGTTATCGAGCAAGAAACCACTGCTATGTCAGAACAAAATATAGCTTAATTGGTTGAAGAGTTGTTAGAAGAAGCCGTAGAAGGTGAAGAGCCGGGCGAAATCTTTGATGATATGACATCTTCCTGCAACTCCGGTAGGAAACGACGATGATTCACTGGACGTTAATGTAGCTGCTGCCGCACAAGAACAAGAAGGTTTCTCTCCTGCAGAAGATACTTAAAGTGCATTGTATATACAATACTTCAATCAAGATGTATTCGAAAATCATAATAAAATCACTAATAAAATCATGATACACCATTACTCTTTGGTTTCTGCATTTTCCTTTCAGCAAACTTAGTTTTATCAATTATAATGGTCAAACCGGAAGCGCCAGCTAGACATATGACATATCATGTTACTCACCACAACGAACTCTATCCATTGGCATAGGTTTCGTTTTGATATTTCAACATAGAAATGAACAGCAAACTTCACCCATTTCC
>JAFIDM010093964.1:81964-96104 GCA_023159025.1 Thereuonema tuberculata
TATCATCAACACCTTCCCTTGCATAAACAAAGACAAATTTCTAAAGGTTAACAGTTGCACCTTACACAAATTTAAAAAAAGCATAAAAAACACTAAAAAATTCCTATAAATTATATTGAAGTAATAATGTTTTTTCTTTACCTCCCCTTGTTTTTATCTATAATAATGGTACAACACCTAACATAATGAAGAAGTTTCGTTCCCATTATATTTGTTTTTAATAATATTGTAACATTCTTGATGTATTACCATTGGCTTTCTACCATTGTAAACCATATTCTACGTAAACCATATCATTGTTATGTATTCTGTGTAAACTACATCATTGTTGTGTATTCTGTATAAAAAAAAGGAGTTTTTTAAAAAAACGTCCGACGAAGCAAATTTGAAAAAAATATGCGAAATATCACGATTAAAAGATTTTATGAAAGTTATAGTGCAGTTATGGAGAAATTTCTATAATACAAGGTGAAATATTTTTCAGTTTTTTAATCTTTCAGGTATCTTAGGTTTTGGAGGAGAACAAGAATTCTACCAAACCACAGAAGCACTTTCAGTCCTCGATCTGTACGGAGAATTTTATAGTATCTATAGTTATTCGGATTTTGTGGAAAGCAGCATTGTCGGAGATACAATGGCTCCACTACTACGCATGGTCCAAGTTCGAGGCAATGACGGAGATCTCATCACAGAATCCTACACCAATCTCTAGTATCGTCCTCTACTACGTCATTCTTTCGAAACTATTTCTATTCATCTGTGCGATGATGCAGGACTTGCAATCCCCTTTGAGAGAGGACGAGTGATAGTGCAATTGCATTTTCGTTCTATTCGCTAAAAAAAACCTAAACAATAGTTCATCGTCTCTCTACTCCTTATTACTGCGACCCTTTAAAATGTGATCAATATTATGCAAAACCAAGCAGGTCATGGTGAAATACCAGTGTCTATTGGACGAAGATATCAGCGTGGCCACGGGTTAGGAGGCCTGTACTCCTCTCTCACGATGGGTTCAACCTTTCCTCAAACAAATAGCCATCACTGCAGGACGCTCGGCCTTGCGTGGCGGAACTCGGCTTTTAGACAATATCGAACAGGGAACGCCCTTTAAAGAAGCCGCAAAAACGAAATTTCGTGAAACTGTCGATGACATTCTTTCGTCTGCAGCGTTTCAACGAGGAACCGGAAAAAGGAAACGGAAACGCAGTGGTGGAAATGTAGTAACTCCCTCTAGGAAATGTAAGATGCGCAGATAACATCGTCATGAAAAGCCAGAAGAAGACATTTTTCAGTCGCTAGCGTAATGGCATCCTCCGGGCAGTTCCCCCATCCAACGAACTGCGAATGTTTTCACAATCAATTAGACCTCTTTGCTGTTCCACCAACAACAATTTCTATCGATAATACTTTAGATAGCGAATTCTATCCCATCTCATCGCTGAGTGACAGAGCATCGATCGAATTTCTAGTGAATGGTGCAACTGAGGAATACTTGGATCTCTCACAAACTCTTCTTCACCTACAAATTCGAATTGTCAAAGGAGCCAACAATGAGGCGATTGCAGCTGCTGACAAAGTAAGTGTTGCCAACCTCATTCTTCATTCCCTTTTCAGTCAAATCGATGTCTACCTAAATGATAAACTCGTTTCGAACTTCGATAATTGCTACAATTATAGAGCTTACTTTAAAACTTTTTTGAATTTTGGTCAAGATGTAAAAGATTCGCAACTAACTGCTTCGGGATGGTACCAGGACAGTCCAGGTACCTTTAACGAGCTTGATCCTGCCACCAGCACAAACGATGGGCTGAAAAATCGATACGAACTCTTCAAAGAAGGTAAAACAGTCGATCTATTGGGACGTCTCCATTGCGGTTTATTCCAGCAGAAACTCGCCTTACTCAATAATGTCGATCTTCGCATTCGAATGATTCGAAACAAAAATTCATTCTGCCTGCTCTCTCAGGAAGATGCTCCTTCCTACAAAATCCATATCGAACATGCCTCTATGTTCGTTAGAAAACTTAAAATCTCACCCAGTGTTCTTATTTCTCATTCGAAAACTTTACTCGACACCACAGCCAAATATTCCCTTAATCGTGTTGACTGCAAAGTCTTTTCTCTACCCCAGGGCAACTTACAGGGTTCCATCGACAACGCCTTCATCGGACAAATTCCAAAGAGAGTCATTGTAGGACTCGCTGATAATACATCGTTCAATGGATCATTCAAAGAAAATCCTTTCAACTTTCATCATTTTCATATCAACAACATTAATATTTCCATCGACGGAAAGAATGTTCCCCATCATCTTCTGAAGCCTGACTTCGAGAAAACACTTACGTTCGCAGTTACCTCTCACTTCATACCATTACCAATAAGTTTCTCTCCAACGAGGACTTCTCACTCAGTTATAAACATTACGCCCAAGGGAATACTTTATTCGCATTTGATCTTAGCCCGGACAATCTAGCCAATGAGGACCATCTGCAACTCATCCATCAAGGCACGGTGCGAATCAACCTAACGTTTCAGAAGGCGCTCAACAAAACAGTGAATGTGATAGTATATGCAGAATTTCAAGAAATTCTCGAAATTGATGCATCTCGCAACATTCTTCTCGACTAATCATGAACACACTCGAAATTTTCCAACGTCTTTCTTCCCATCCTAAAACGCAGAAATATTTTGGTGGTGTTTTCCCCTGCAATAAACTACCCCAACGTGCCACTAAACAACTGTTCGTCGTCAACTTGGATAAACATACAGAACCTGGCAGTCATTGGATTTGTATTTTCTTTGACTTCGAGCAACGCCTGGGAGAATATTTCGATTCCTACGGACTACTCCCTTGCAACCCTTTTGTGCGACGATTTCTACGGCAGAATTCAAGATTCATTCAGTCCAACAGTGTTACTTTACAAGGACCGTTCTCAACAGTTTGCGGAGAATACTGTCTTCTTTATGCCATGGCCCGATGTCTTGGACAATCCATAAACAATTTAGTGTCACATTTTACATCGGACAAATCATTCAACGATACTTTGGTCAAGGAGCTGGCGCACAAACGATTGTTTCCTAAATCCAAACCTCATCCAGAACGAGTATCCTCTGAACATCGTTGTCGTCAATTCTGCACGTCTCTCTTATCTAAATCGTAATTGAAATATCATGTAACCATTTTCTGTATATTCGTAAAATAAAATATAGTTTGCATTGTTTTCAAAAAAATTCTGCCTTTGTTTTTTTCTTTTAAAAATTAAATAATAAGATACGCTTATAGAGAACAAAAATAAGAATCCCGGTTTCAAACCCTGGAAGTTGTTTTATTTTCCTTTTTTAAAAAATAAAATTGAATAATAGAATAAACTTATAGAGAACAAAAAAATAAGAATAAAAAGAATTATCTCATCCCGGTTTCGAACCCTGGAATCTCAGATCTAATGAATCAACTCTCCAGCTGATTCAATATATCTGCGTTTTAACCACTTAAATTATATGATCATATCCTAAATGAGAACTCAAAAAATCTCTACTTATATTTTAATTCTCTAAATTTCTTTATCAAACAATTCTATTTGTTCATGAAACCTATCATTCGATGTTGCAAACAAAACATTCTACTCAACGGATATGAAAAATCAGTCTCAAAGACGATGTCTCTAATTCACAAAACAGCCTTCAGAATTAATTTCTCGAAGCATATCAAAAATCTTTCTCGATCGTTCCAACTCTTTCGCGCTTATAGTTTAAGCAAGCAGGAAGTCTAAATTGAATATAAAACGATTTGCTACTTTATGAATATCAAAAATTATAATTTATTCACGTAATGTGCCAAATGAAATCGGCACGTCTCAATACAAAACTAAGAGGTTTAGACGTATCGGGACCTCGCGGAGTCGTTGATATCGAAGGCGAGCCGTCCCACCATCGCAAGAAAGTGAAAGCATCGGCCGTCGATGTCTCCTCTCCATTCGAAGAAGTCTTACAGTGTTGGATAAAAGTACGAAGATTTCAAAGAATATTGACACTTTTCTTCGTGAAATCTACTTTGATCCGACAAATACGAACATTCAGTCTAATGTCTATCATTGTTTTGCTTTAGTGCCAACAAACCATTATAATTTTTCACTCAAGGTCAAAATGGTTCTATACCATGGTTCGTTTCAAGGTCAAATGTGTCCTATATAGCTGTTTTTACTGCGTCCTATAGTGCGTACTATACTACTAAGATTAATTAATCATTGAACTTAAAGTTTTTCTTATTTATTGATTCTTCCGTAATTGAAACGCACTAATCTATGTTGCAGTATTTGTGTCGACGTGTAATTTATTTGTTTTAAAAACCGTCGAAACTTCAACTTCTTGAAATTGTTTACTTGCTTCTTTCGATGACATTTAACTGATAAATGCTCGTTACTATTTAGGAAATTTTCTACTTGAAACGGTCAGTAGTAAATATTTTGTACGCACTAGTTCTTCAAATGATTTAACTGCGTTGAATTCTTGCAGCAATTCTGTTACACACTTTTGCTTATTAATCTTTTAGCTTCTTTTGAATTTCCCACTTGCTTTGTTCAACAAATCACTCGAATGGATATTCCGGAATGCTGTCTTCGTCAGGACCAATCGGAGGGTTGCAATCTTCAACTTTGAACCAGTAGATTTGAAACCCGCTTGCTTTTCTCGTAAATTTCGCCTCTGGTTTCTCTTCTAACGTCCAATGCAAATTCTGCATTTGCACTCTGTACAGATGTGTACAAATATTGTATAATTTTTTTTTCAAGGCAAAAAGACACAAAATGATTTATGCTTTTATTTTAATAAAATTATTTATTAAAATTTTTGTATGAATAAAATTCACTCAGTTTAATACATTGAGCAATTCTAAAGTTTCCTTAATTTAATGAAGTTCAGGATAAATAATCTCTTCTTAATATCACACACTTTGATAATGCAAAGTTATTGTCACTTGAATAATACTGTTCAGTTCTAGAAATTCCACTTGAAATATCGACTTAATATTTATTCAATTCTGGAAATCACTATTACATATTATCTAAATCACAAATTAACACTGTCTAGTAAGGAAACCCCTTCCAAACTAATATGGTTAATTTCCACAAATGAAGCACTAATAATCTGTTACTATTTGTTGAGTAACGCTAAACTTATAATTTAACTGAAGCACAAATTTCACTTTAATTAATCGTAGCTTTCGATGATATTAGAATTATTTCTCGTACTTAATATTCATTTGATTAACTGCTACTGTTCTTATCTAAATCTTCTAAGTACGTCTACGATAATTTCACTGGACTTAATAACTTGATAAGTTAAGTTCCGCTTCCGTAAATTATCTTTATAAAACCATTGTCTTCAACTTGAATTTCACGGCTGAAATATGAAATCTTCCTGTTGATTGGCATTTACTTTAATGAACATAATTTTACTCACAGTTCGCTGTGAAAAGTTGGCTTCTTGCATTCATTCACTTCCGCAACCGTTCGTCTCGGAATATTCGTAGCAAATTTCGGATTTTCACTATTCCCGCAGCTAACTTGGATCTGTCGTTTGACACTTCACCTAGTTAGTTCGGCACTTCACAGACTTGCTTCTTGAGAGGATTCTCCACTTCGCTTGACTTTCTTCATGTCAGGGAACTAGGCTCTCAGGTGATTTGCTTTACTTCGGCAAATGCATCTATTACCCGTGATGCCTTTCACTCCAAGAATTTCTGCTGCCGTTCTTTTGACTTCTCTTACTTCAGACTCTCTCTTCTCTTTACTTCCGACTCTCTTCTAAAGCGAGCCTGCGTTCGTCATTTTATCCCTTTACTCAGATGACTAGTGTCATCATAAAGTATTCATTCCTTATTTAATTTATTTAATAAATAATAAAATTTCATTTCAAGCCGTATATAAAATTTTATTTAATTATTTAGATTCACATTATTTATATATGAATATCTCAACAAGCTCCTATTAATTTAATCGCAATTCCGTTTGTATTCCTTTTATCCTGACTTGGTTACATTTGCACACCACCAATCTTTTGTTATGTCTTCTCGTCGTCTGCTTAGGTCCGCCAGACGTTTGCGTTTCCTCCGCTAGTCGTCGAGTGATCTCCGCCTGACGTCTTCATTATCTCTGTTACTCTCTGACACTGACTGACTCAGACTACTAAATCGAGTCTGAGTCGAGTATTTATCCTCATTTTTAGTTGACGTCACAGTTATTCATGATGGAAACATTTACTCATATTGAATTTACTTTGAAACAATAAAATAAAATAAACATTAATTAATTAATTAATCAATTATATAAAAATAATATCTTCATTAAAGATTCGTAATTTTTTTGCCAACGAAAATTAAGGTTATGTTATGTAGTGAATGTGGGTGGCAGAGAAGCCAAGCACTGCGACAGGAGGTCTATTAAAATTAAGGTTAAGATTAAGATTATTTATCTAAATTTTGCTTAGTAAGACAATTATATCTAAGATTAGATGATTTATATTATCTCCAGTTAAAGACTATTTTGCAGTCCCAAAAAATAGAAGTAATTTGCCAAGTCAATTGTAAATCATTTTAATACAAAAGAATTAAATAATACCAATCAGATATCAAAAAGTTCTCCGTAACTCAAAATTTACCAATTTTATATCTGTGATTACTGAACATTTAGGCAAATTTCCAAATCATGTGATTAATTAGGATAACAATTTAAAAAATTTAGGAACCGTATTGGTAATAATTACCAGAAATTACAAGTAAAAGAGGCCTTTTACAATAAAAACATTTTCCAAATCGAATTAATGAACAGAAAATTTGAAACTTCTGCACCGATTTATTTCATTGTTAACCTTTTCAATATGTTCGAATCCCGGTCGTGCCATGGATGTTTCTTTCTTCTTCTGTTTCTCCTTCGGTCCGTTCCTGCGGATGCCGCTTGATGCTGCCTTCTATGGAGTACTCTGGGTAATGTTTCGTCGATTAAAGGCAACATATCTCACCCCTTGTTGTTGCTCTAAAGAAAGATGATTAATCTACGAGCCCGGGCATTCGAAAAAATCTTTTTCATTATGTTATGATGCCTTTATCGGTTATCAATATGCTCACTAAACCTTTTTTTTGGTATCTTTTAATTTAAGTTAATGGAAGCGTTTTGTGAACATTAAATTTACAGTGTTATCTTGGTATATTATTTCTTAAGAATTGTGGTTAACTATTTTTGAAATTTGATGTAGTATGTTCATAGATTGTTTTAATGTTATTCAGCTCTATTTCACTTCAAAATGTAGGAAAAGTTGCTGTGAAACTTGTTGCATCTATTAATAAATAATTTTTATTAACCCAGTTACCCAATGAAGTTCAGTAGTTAATATTAATGGGTTTCTTTAAATATTACATTATAGATATCAATTTTGTTAAGAAGAAACGGCTTTTTTTTATTGTCATAAGTTTTTTAAGATGAAAAGTTCATGTAAAATTGCAACTCGTAAAGTTACTGATCAACAAGACATAAATCTCAAAAAGTTACATAACATTTACTGAAGTCTGAAAATTGTTAGCTACTTATAGAAAGAATATATTATAAATTACATGTCCTACTATTGCAATAAAGAGCATAAATAAATAAGGAAACGCACCTAAATAAGGATTAACTGAGCTGTTTTGATACCGAGAATCCATAACAAACGTGTATGGTTTCCTAGCCATCATCTGCTGGATTCACCCATAATCAATGATCAGTGATTTTAGGAAATATATAAAGAAATCAACATTCAACAAAAAACGGTCCCCAAATTAAAAACAACCATATAAAAATTAGAAATAAAAAATATTAGTCATTCAATCCCCGCTAGCAGTCGCTTAGCTGAAAAAGAATTAAAATAGTAGAAAAAGAATACATAAAACAAATTTAACTTGCGGAAAGCATAAATTATAATAAAATCACAATAACATCACAATAAAAAAACTTGCACGCAAATAAGTAGGTTTCACTGAACTGTTTTTAGTATTATTAATGAATGAAGGACCAGTTAAATTTCTTTTAAACTCGAATATGTATATGCCCTACCTTTTGTAAGTGTAGCACCTGCAACAAAAATAATGTTATATAAAAGGACTTAAAAATGTTTGGGTTCGGGGAAAGTATGATTGTTTTTATAATAAAGTTAGTTTTATAATTACTTGTAAAGTACCAAATGAATAAATGCTGTAATTCTAAATACATCTTTGTTGAATTCAAATCTTTTTTAATTTATAATTAATTAAAAAATTGCCAAAGACAAAATTACATTGATAAGAAATGTAACGACCATAGGTTCGCTATATCTACCTCCATTTCCTCCCCTTTATATCCTTCATTCTTTATAAGAAAAGCATTTTGAAATATTTTCTATCTTCTTCATTTTCCCAAACATTTTGTTTAAACAATCCCTTTGTTTCCTTCAACAGATATCTTCCAGATGCTTTATAGTGCTTCCTGTAGCGCCTTCTCAACTGTCATTCTTTTTGCACAACTTTTCTTCCCATTCGGGCCCCACTTTTAATTACTTCTCAACTTTTCCCTCATATCATTTTATTTGCCATCTTCTTTTGTTCTTTCTGTCCCCCAGCCTGTCAACAGACGTGTTCATTGACAGGTCGGTGCCTTTTCCACCCAAACCTAAGTGAAGTCACATAAGGGAGGACAGTGCGAAAAGGAGTTCGAAAAAATAGTGGACCAGGCATTCAATAAGTGAGGCAGCCGGATACTCAGCTGCCCCTCCGAGAACCCACCATGATGGAGAAGGAATAGAAGAACCATTACTGCACCGACAATCAAGTCTGGGCTGGCTTGTATCTATCCTTGTATTGACTGAGTCAGCTTGGTGGGCAGGGCTTTGTAATCGTTAGTTCCCTCCCTGGATAAGCTTCACAAGGGGCATTCCCCAAGTTCATGGCGTCATTACGCATTGAACGCCGGAAGCACATCTGACTGCAATTGGGAAATGAGCCGACGCACAAGCAAGCAGTGTGACTTGCTCGTGCAAGGTCAAATAGCGACAACTCCGAGATCCGAGCATCATTGGCTCACGTCTGGCAAACCCTTCTCTTTAGCCGCTGGTGCAGCGCTTCTCGTTGTCCAGGCTGTGCAGGCCGGACGTCAACATGCATTCTTTTTCCCCTCGAGAACATCCAAGGACTACATGCTATCTTCGGCGGACTCTGAACTGTTCAGGCGCCTTACAATGCCACTGTAATAACTGTAATTAGTGTTAGTGATATGTTAATTAATGATATTCGCAATTGTAAGGATCCTATTCCGACGAGAACCCTGGGATAATGTATAATTTTGTATTGCTTATGTTACTCCACTATTAAATTTTCTCTTGTTATTTAAGTAATCTTACTTACTTGTTCTATATTGTAATTTAACGGCTGACTCAGCATTCTCAATTTTGTCTTTATTGGATTTATTGAGTGAGGGAGAGAGAGCACTTTGGGGCGCCGAAGCGTCTCCAGCATTGGAAACATTCCTATGTCCACCACTTCTCCTGCTATCACGTTCTGCTTGCTCCCGCCCCATATTTTTCTGTCATTCCTCTGCCACAGCCAAACAGCGCACAGTGGGGCAAGAAGCATGAAAAGTTGGCATCAACCATTCCTGAAACATTTTTAATAAAATTCGTGCTCTAATTATATAACTTTATCAATAGATTTAAATAAAAGTCATTATTAAATCAATTTTTTAAAAATATTGAAAAAATATCTGCTTTAAAAAAGATACTATATAGTAAAATAATACTTGGAAAAATTGTATGGGTCAACTACTATCTTTAATATTATTCATTACTTAACTAATGGTTATTTATTTATTGAAAATGTTTTTGATTTTCTCTTGAATTATAGTTTTTATTTGTTTTTTTAGTTTATTTTTGTATTAAATGTTTGAATTGTATAAAATATTGTTTCTAATTTTTGTTTTTCTATAATTTCACTTTAACATCTTGTTTATAGTTATTATTTGTTTATAGTTTTTTATAATTATTTTATAATTCTATATAATTACAAAATCCCAGCACCTACATAACAGATTAGTATACCTAGTAGGACTGCATATTAATATTATAATAAAATAAATAAATAAATAAATAAATAAAAAATTAACAGTTATATACTATATTGTCTTTTTTGCGTAATATACCGTGACATTAGGATAGCTCAGACTCATCAAACGAAGTGTTTTCGTATCCTTCTGTACTGCCACTGCCATCTTCACTAGTTACTTGGACATAGGGCGCTTTCAGCATTCTTACAACTTCTTCTGAAAGGTGTTCATTTTTTTTTCTTTTTGTATCTCGTTTGCTTGTGATCAGCGGATCACTACTTATCAAAAGACTACTTGTCAAAAGTAAATTAAAAGTACATCTTCATTCGTTTTTGATCTGCTGCATTTTCTAGAGTTGTGCTCCCTAAATCTTTTGAAGTCCTTATTACGCGCTTCTTGTGCCTCCTCACTGAATTGTCCGATAGACAGCAAAGCAGAGGATATTATCTCAGGACAATTGATAGGAATATTAAATTTTATTTTTCCCCCTTAATAAAATTTAAATTAGTTGGAGTGGAAATTTAATTATTAATTTTATTGTGGTGCTTGAAAAGAAATTTAATTAATATTTTATTATTTGATGTAAATAATTTAAATTATAATTCGTCACTAATTATGCAAATGAAAGTGTGACGTGATGAAAGAAAACACATGACAGTAAGGTGTGAGACGTCGGAGTGATTTGACTGTGATTGGAACGAGAACACCGAACTCGTGGAGTCGCTGAGAGCGGCAGATATGAATAGGTTAGCCGATGGAGCTAAGTAAACCCTAGAAGAATGGAACCGGCAGCCACTGATGGAATTTGGAGTAAGTCTGTAACTCTAGAAATTATATTGTACTAAAAGCCGAAGTGAGAATAGTAAGAATATTCTTTCCCAGTTGAATCGAGGTGATTCAGGAAATTAAAATTAATGCGTTCAACATTAACGTATCAGACAATTCCATTACAACAAAGGTGAACTTCGAAAGGAAGATACTATGAATATTCAAGTTAACTACTTCTAAGAATTACGAGTAGATGTGGACTGGCGAAATAAATATTTCCTAAGAAGATTAAATTAACCGGAATGAAGATTTTCGAGCGATAATGGATATCGTTAGAAGAAAATAAAATCCCGTAATTAAGCCGGACTGAACCATTAAGAATAGAAGGGGATAAGTTACTAATAGCAAGCCGCAATTAAGCAACGGAAAATTATTTTGAACATTAAGTTATATTGCCAATTATAATTAAGGAGAAAGAAATTATTCGAGGTACGAATAACGAAAAGTAAAATAGTGGACTTTACTAAAACCCGAGACGACTTCTACAGAGAATTCCAGAAGAGAAGATTTCCTATCCGAATAACTGACGAAGGAAGAAAAAGAAAGTCAAACCTATACAAGGGACCGTTGAGTAAAAAAAAACGGACGCCATTCCTTAGGAGTCAACGATAGTGAAAGAGCCAAACGACTAGAAGACGGAAAGGAGAAAAGTTAAAAGAAGACAACTCTAACTAAAGTGCTTGAGCTACGAAGAGAAATAATAGTGAATATATTTCGAAAGTAATCATACAAGTGAAATATTTGAATCAAGTAAAAACTTCAAATAGTTGAAGTTATATGTGTCTGTGTGCTTTAGTGATTTGAAGTCATCGAATTGTTACCGGAAGAAAACGTAAGAAGTCAACTTCCTGTAAGTACTATCTTTATTTATATTTTGGAAATAAGGAATTTGGAAGATATCAACAATTGGAACTATAAGCTAATTAGAAGTTTAAAATAATCACGAGGGTTGATTATTGTTTCGTTTTAAAAAAAATAACGAATAAGGAATTGTTAATAAAATTGTATTGTTAAAGATACACAATACGTAGATATTCACAGAGGTGATAAATCTCATTATAAATAATAAGATTAAGAAGGTTAAGTAATTTATGAATTTGAGTAAGAGTAATGCATATGTTTAAAGAAAATGAGATATTGGTTATTTGTAAATAACATGTTAGTAAAACTCACATTGGTGAAAAACCAGACATAAGATTTAGAACTCTTGATTAGAATACTTGAAGAATATATTTATGGTATTATTGTATATGAGTTTGAAATAGATTATTATATTGTAAAGTGTTTAGTTTAGCAAAGAAACATTTATTAGAATATGGAGAGTATTTCTAGTAAAACCTTATGGGCCTAGACAATTACATAATATGTTTTGATATTAAGATTAGTATAATTAAGTTAAAGTTTTTTTTTTTATGTAAGAACACATTGTTATTCAAGATTGTTAGGAGTGAAGTAAAACTCAAAGAAATTGTAAAGACAAATCTTGAATGTGTTTCAAAATTAAAGATTGTGTTTTAAAATTTTCACGAGCGTTCGGCGTATTGAATTTTAAAATAACTCTGCTAAACCCAGTATGCGGTCTGATCATAATTACACCCGATTCAACAATGTATTAGATATTTGTGCATAGTTGGTGGCATATGGTACGATGGATACAGTCGCACAAAATGCCTGGCAGTTTCATGAAGAAAAATTCTGAATACGTCTATTTCATGACCACTGGCCACAACTATCATCACCGTGTAGAGCTTTTTTATCAACTCTAAATCAACATGAGTTATTTCAGCTGCTAACTCAGCATTTTTAAAAAATCTCCTCACAGTGTTGTCATCATTCGTGTTTCCAAATCCTGGCTTAGGAGTGTCAACAATTAGTCCATATTTTTCCCTAAATTCCTTTTGAATTCTGGATTTATTAGCGGCCACAATATCTTTATCACTTCCTCGAGCCTCCCAATTCTTGATTGGCAATTTATACCGAAGATGCAGAAAACATTCAAACATGCGAATCCATCCATGTAATACTGACAAGCCGAACTCCAAATTCTCAGTCTGAACTTTTCTGCTGATCATTTCATCAATATTATTAAATGTTTTTTGTGTCGCACCACACAAAAAGCATTTTTGGGTAGATTTTGTCTCGGTTAGAGCATTACACACTTTCCCATCTACCATAGCGAATATCAGTTTATGGCTTACGTGCACTTGTCTATTTTGTACTATTGAGGTGGAAGAACGGAGTGTTTTTATTTCATTATTCACTCTTGTTTTTTCTGCAAGTAATACTTGTGTACTCTGTAACGTTATGAGCTCCTTACTCTTAGTGTGTTACTTACAATAAATTAAAATAATAAATTAAAAGTTCAACCTCCAGTTGTCACATAGGGGTTTACTACTCTATAATGAAATATAAAACTAAGCAAATATATATTATCGAAAGATGAATTAACATGAAGACTAATTTTAACTAGAATAAAATCGTAATATCTAAGATAATGATTACTAAACCTAAAACTATGTGCGGCGGCTTATCCGTGCAATTCTGGTGTGTCGTTGTCACTTCGCTGGGCCCATTAGACAAAAGCTACAAACACCAATAATTAGAACCCACCAACATCATTACCCCAAAATCTTAATGTGTAATTTTCTTAACATTAAATATCTTAAATGAATAAAGAAATTCAACGGAGTATTAAAGTTTGTTTTAAAAGAATATATCTATTTTATTAAACACACACATTTAAATAAAATAACAAATAATGGCTTCCAAAATAAAATTACCTTTCCCAATAAATTAAATCTTAATCCCGTCCCCTAAATCCCCATGGTGCACCATCAATAAAATCTTAACCAAAATAAATAAGAAAACTTTCTTATAAACACTTGTTACATAATGGTAATTTTGTATTTCCATCGTTTTACAAAATAATAATTTCGTCTTTAAATCAACAAAGTTCTTTTCTGTGTTGTACATTCCAATTTAAACTAAAGTTCAATGTCCTAATCGTTATCACAAATTGTAATTTTAAACTAAAATGCCTTTCTTTCAGTTTACTCATTCAAAGTCAATTCTTGAATAATTCACACAAAGTAAATTACTTACTCAAGTCTTGTTATCACTCAATACTTCTCACTTTCCTTAACTTAACACTTATCACTCCGTCGGGAAAACGAAACACAAGCGCGCACAAAGTCTGGCGTGTATTTCTCACACAG
>JAFIDM010093964.1:161763-192167 GCA_023159025.1 Thereuonema tuberculata
TAAAGAAATATTAGCCATTAAATAATCAATAAGGAATATTTGAAGCAAGAAGAAACCAAACACACAGAAAACCCTACTAGTAAACAGTAAACAATTGAAAAACAGAATTTTCTAGGGGTATGGGAGAATTGTTCTTCTTTCTTCAGTTATGGCAATGAATTCCTTTTCTTTTTATCATCAGGCTTCTTGATTCCATATTGCGCAATTGTCACTTCTTGGCAGATTGTAACTAATAGTTATAACTAGTGGTTAGCCTATTTATGTAATGCGAACGCACAATTGAAGCTTCCATTTTGACTTGTTTTCTACGCTTCGCGCCAACGCCATTAATTTCCGCTTCCGTTTCAGACCGGATCTTTCCCTCACTTCCTGTTAATTTCGCAACGATTTCGTTAGTTAATGTGGAATAGCCGATAAAACACATGCGAAT
Organism: Thereuonema tuberculata; assembly: GCA_023159025.1. NCBI lineage: Eukaryota > Metazoa > Arthropoda > Chilopoda > Scutigeromorpha > Scutigeridae > Thereuonema > Thereuonema tuberculata. The sequence goes on from JAFIDM010093964.1 coordinate 162,194, forward strand.
GACAATTCGCGCGATGACTTTGTCTTGCGATTTTCGTCCAACTTTCGCAGTATGTGCAACGCCCTTAAGTCTTCTGATCCTTATCAGAAGACTAAAATCCCAACAGTTCAGAAGAAATTCTAACAGAAATACCGTTGTGCCTTCGTTTGCTTACTTAATTCTTTGAATCATTTGGCATGTTAAATTTCTTTTCATTAGAAATTTCTTTTCTTTACAAATAGTATGTATTGTAAATAGGATAACAAATTGGCTATTGCAATTACAGATTAGTTATCATAGAACAGCAAATATTGTTTCTATATAATAAATTGCTTGATAAATTAATATAATTTAAAGTCCCAAATAAAAGCACTAAGTTGTTAAATTTCTTGCACAGCAAAACACCGTTCTTTGCACAACCTTCTCTAATGCTCGGATTATTATTATCCTAAAATAGAGCAAATGAAATGCTGATATGTTTTCTTACATTTCACTTTTAGAATGATTGGCCGATCTAAATTAAACAGCATCTGATTAATATCAAGAGTATTTCTTACTGTACATCAAGACATAAATTAATTATGATTCTATCCAATTGCTATATATTAAATGATTATATTCGAATTTTAAAGATTACTTGTAATTGAGATGCAATCATTAAGATAGTTTAAAGAGGGTTTTTGCTTTTGTTTTCTTACAAACTTAGTACTTCCTTTGTAAGCTTAACATCTTTGTCATTGTTTTTCAAAATGAAATACCAAGGTTAAGATTTATCATAAATGATGTAAATTGAGTGCGTTCCATTAATCAATTTTAAGATCTTCATTTCAGAATATTAGCTGTTAATGTATAAAAGAAGGCAAAACACTTTCGTAAAAATTAAATTAATATATATTCGTGACAGTTCTGAATACTGACTGCTTTTCATCAGACTTAACTTTAAGTTTTAATCTATTTGCAATGGGGAGCAACACAAATTCGGGAGAAAGATTTTATTCACTTCATTGGATGAAAAAATTTCGTGGCTAAAGGTATACTTCGGGCTGCACTGGGGAAGAAAAGCTATTTGGAAGGAACGTAAAAATTAGTTATACTGAGAAACTCGGATTTAAGAATAAGCCTAAGGAAGTAGGGATTGTGTAATGAAATGTAAGAAAAGGAAGAGATTGAAACTGAGGATGAGTAATGGCATAACAAGAAAGTTCGTAAAAATCCATTATAGAAAAATAATTTGTTAAAAGGATGATGGAATGAACATCTGAACATATATGCATCCATACAAACAATCTAGAACTAAGTGAAAATTAATAAGGAATGATTAATAATAATAATAATAATAATAATAATAATAATAATAATAACCGAAGGATTCATGATCGCGATACAGGACCAAGTCATTCCCACACTCAATTACAAGAAACACATTCTACACGATGTAAACACACACGACGACAGATGCAGGAAATGCCACACTAGACATGAGACGATCGACCACATAAAATCTGGCTGTCTTCTTCTGTCCCAAACAGACTACCTCCACCGACACAATCAGGTAGCATCGATCGTTCATCAACAGCTAGCACACAAACACTCACTTATTAAGAACACGGTCCCATACTACAAGTACACACCACAAAGCGTACTAGAGTCACCCTCACATAAGCTGTACTGGGACCGTCCCATTCACACAGACAAAACTATACATCACAACAGACCTGACATTACACTTGTTGATAAGGTCAACAAACAGACCTATCTCATTGATATTGCAGTTCCCATCAGCAAGAACATGCAGAAAACTCACGATGACAAGATAAGTAAATACACAGACCTAGCACACGAGCTCCAGAAGCAGTGGAGGCAGGACCGAGTACGTGTTGTACCCATCATCCTGTCCGCTACTGGTCTGGTGCCTCACACATTGCATCACAGCCTCAGCACACTAGGACTTCATAAAAACACTTATGCACAACTCCAGAAGGCTGTAGTACTCAACACAACACGCATAGTTCGGAAATTTATGGACACAAGCACACATCCCTAATCATTCTCGCACACGTCTTTACACTTGGCAGTATGTGCTTTGGTCCTTGACCCGATATATTGTTTTTGCTGGGGAAACCCAAGGTTTGAAACATACAAACATAATAATAATAATAATTTTTTATTTCCAAAATACAAATTAAAGTCCTGTTAGGATCTTCCATAAGGAGATCCCGTCAACACGTGCTTAAGATTAAGTTCTACAAATTGTTTAATTACATAAAATAACAATATATAAAAAAATTACAAAAATAAATCACACAGAAAATTACAGATTTAAAAGTTATTATGTTATTACTAAAGAGATACCAAAAAAAAAAATTCTTTAATAACATAATGAATGTTACTAAATTATATATTTTTCTCTTATATAGTATATTTTCCCCTTATAATAAAAAAACCCATAGTCACTACAATAATAATAGTCACAACAAAATTGTATGAAACAGACATAATAAACAAGGAAAAAACGAGGAAAAATAAATAAAAATGAATTCTATTTGTAATTAAGTATATTGTTGTTTTTTACAAGCCATTCTCGAACAAATTTTTTTAACAAAGAAATTTTAATAATAATAATAATAACACCCCAAGATCACGGCATTCTTAGATGCCACAATGAAGAGTTGGAACACAACATTACACCTACGCACCTCCAACACCTCCATCACTACAGATCCCATTCCCATAAGGAGAGGTATTTTTCAAGGAGACTCCTTGAGTCCTCTTTGGTTTTGCCTCGCCTCCACTGAGCCACATACTAGATAGCACAAAACACGGTTATAGGCTCACCTCCGGCACTCTGACGCCATACAAAATCACACACTTACTCTATACGGATGATATTGAACTCTATGCCACAAACAATGCACAACTTATTAATTTACTACAAGTAACCACACAGTTTACCAAAGACATTGGGATGGAATTAGGATTCGACAAACGCCGCAAGCTACATATAACACGCGGGAAGACTACGAATTTGGAGCGTTTTGAACTGGACCATGGGTTGGCCATCCAATCCATGGAAGAGGGAGAGACCTACAAGTATCTGGGCTTCCAGCAAGCGCTTCCAGCAAGCGCGCGTCATTGACAACACAAACATCAAAAATGCACTCAAGAACAAATATCGTGCTCGCATTCAAAACATCCTCAAAACACAACTCAACGCCAGAAATAAAATTAAAGCCATCAACACTTTTGCCATCCCCACATTAACATATTCGTTTGGCATAATTCCATGGACAAACACAGAAACCGAAGCACTACAAAGTACAACACGCACTACCTTCACGAAACACAACATGCACCACCCCAAGTCCCTACGGAAAGGATGACTCTTCCCCGCAAGGAGGGAGGTCCTGGACTCGTCAACCTCATCACACTCCATGCAAAACAAGTACACAGACTTGGGGAACACTTCCACCAAAAAGCACAACACTCTTCCACTCCACTCAGCCATTGTCAAGGCTGACACACACCTCATACCCCTGGACCTCGAAAACCCTTCTCCAACACTCACCACCCCTAACAACCACACTCAGCAGCTGCGTGAATCATGGCTCGTAAGGAACCCCATGGCAGACATCACCACGAACTCAGCCAGCCTCATGTTGACAGAGAAGCGTCAAACAGATGGCTGATATGTGGCGAGGTGTTTGGGGAGACTGAAGGGTTCATGATCGCTATACAGGACCAAGTCATCCCCACACGCAACTACAAGAAACACATCCTATACGACACAAACACACATGACGACAGATGCAGGAAATGCCACACTACGCATGAGACGATCGACCACATAATATCTGGCTGTCCCCTTTTCTCCCAGACAGATTACCTCCACCAACACAATCAGATAGCGTTATTTGTTCATGAATAGCTAGCACACAAACATTCACTTATTAAGAACACTGTCCCGTACTACAATACATACCACAAAGTGTATTAGAGTCATCCTTACATAAGCTGTACTGGGATCGTCCCAATCACACAGACAAAACCATACATCACAACAGACCTGACATCACACTTGTTGATAAGGTCAACAAACAGACCTATCTCAGTGATATTGCAGTGCCTATCAGCAAGAACATGCAGAAAACTCACGCCGACAAGATCAGTAAATACACCGATCTAGCAAAAGAGCTCCAGAAGCAGTGGAGGCAGGACCGAATACGTGTTGTACCCATCGTCTTGTCCGCCACTGGTCTGGTACCTAACACTTTGCACCACAGTCTCAGCTCACTAGGACTTTCCAAAAACACTTGTGCACAACTGCAGAAGGCTGTAGTACTCAACACAACACGCATAGTTAGGAAATTTATGGACACAACCACACATCCCTAATCATTCTTGGACACGTCTTTACACTTGGCAATATGTGCTTTGGTCCTTGACCTGCCATATTGTTTTTGCTGGGGAAACCCAAAGTTTGAAACATACAAACATAATAATAATAATAATGATAATAATAATAATAATAATAATAATAATAATAATAATAATTTATTTGCGTTACAAAAGTTTGATAATACATAATAGATATGAGTGTGACTTCCCTGTGCCTTAAGGGTAGTCCCGTCGAGAAGGCAGGCACGGAGTCAATTACTTGCAAGAAAAAATAAAATAAATAAAAATAAAATACAAAAAGCATTACTGGTTACATATATTGGAGAAAACAAAACAGAGCATAACACAAAAACATTTAAACTAATAAATAAAATGTGGATAAAAGGAACAGTTAATTTATAATTAAAATGTGAAAAAGAATTACACAATTGTGGATTTTAGATCTGGTGATATATACAATCTTCGTAGAATAACTAAGATAATGAAATATATAATTAAAAAATGTCATATAATTCGTGAACAGAAATTTTCGGATAAGAGGTTAAACCTAGCCCGAATAGATGGAAAGTAAAGAGAAATAGCGAAATAAGGGAGAGGAGAGGAAAGGTTGGAAGATATCTGATGAGAGTAGACGTTTCCGACTTGACAACGGATAGATTAGAAATTAACTTATGAATTGGAGAGAAGAGAAGGTAAGAATGATAATTGTAAAATTGTGAAAGGTTATGTTAGTGCAGGCAGTTGATGTTTTAGTTTTCTTTTGAACTGTTATAAATTGGGACTTTCGCGAAAATATTGGGGGGAATTTTATTCCACAGAGAAGGAGCAGAGTAGATAACAGCTCTTTTATGATAATTTGATGTGATTCTTGGAGTAAATAGAGTTGAGAAGGTTCTTGTATTATAAAGATGTGACTGTGGCTTATTAGTTAGTGTGATAGACGAAGAGATTTTAAGTAATTTATAGGTGAAGAGAGCTAACTGTAGGTTATAGAGGTCATGGAAGGAGATCGTTAATAAATAGATTGAAGAGAAGGGGAGACAGAATGGAACCTTGTGGTAAGCCTTTGGATGTAGAAAACCCGGAGGAGGAGTATCCATTTGGAGTTAATTGATATTGACGATTAGTTAGATAAGAAGCTTGCCATGAGAATGGAGGGCCTCTAATACCGAATTGTTCTAATTTAGTCAGTAAGATGTTAATATTAATTAAATCAAATGCTTTCTTGAGATCAAGAAATAAACCTAAAACAATTTGCTTTGAGGCCATTTGATTTGTGATGAATTCTGTTAAATCTATTAGAGATGTTTCAGTATTTTTTCGATGTGTGAAACCGTGTTGTTGTTCAGCAAGTAGTTTTTTCTGAGATATGAATGTAGATAACTTATTAAGAAAAAGCTTTTCAAAGACTTTTGAGAACGTGTTAATTATAGATATAGGACGATAGTTGACTAAATCGTTCATGTCACCTAATATCCATAGTGAATAATTTTGGCCTCTTTGAAGGAGAAAGGGAAGATACCTTCTATGGCTGACATATTGAATATGTGAGCTAGAGGAAGAGAGATTTCATCTACGATGTTTTTAAGAAGATTAGGGGAGACCTCATCAGGTCCAGAAGAACTTTTATTACTTAACGATTTAATTATACAGTATACTTCACCTCAAGGGGAAAAGTTGGTGATAGATAATAGGAAGAAGGAACTGGGTTGTGTGGTATAGAAATGTTACGTACATCAAGAGAAGAAGAGGATGAGTGTGGAATAAGCTACTTATTCAGAAAATGATTTAAATTTTGAGTGGTATCAGTGGAATTATTCTCGGCGATAAGATGAGATAGAAGCTTTTCTTTAATTGAGGTTGTTAATAGTTTATTAATATTCTTCCATTTCCCTTTAATAGATAGATTATCCTTAAATGCATTTTCATAGTAACTGATTTTGGCCGATCAACTTTTTGATTTTAAGTTATTTTGAAGAGTTTTGAGACATTGAAGTTTGTCAGGGGTAGGGTTCTTTTTGCAGGTTTTATAAAACTTATTTTTTTGGCGAATCTCTTTAAGTAGATCCAAGGAAAGCCATGGATTTTTATTTATGTTAGATGTATTAGTGTTAGGAGTGCCGAGAGGCGGGAAAAATTTATTGATTCCAGTGAAGAAGAATTTGTTGAAGATAGTGACTGCTTCATCCGTAGATGTTGCATCTTTCAACTCTCTTATCCAGTTAATTTTCTGAAGATATTTTTTAAAGTTATTTATATTTTTTTGCTGTGATTTTCCTATTTTTAGTTGTTACTGGCTTTTTAAAAGTAAGGTTTTTAAATAAATTAGAAGTTGTAGCTGTAAAGAATATTGGATCGTGATCCGTTATTAAAACGTTCAGGATACCTTTAGATTGTACAGGAAAGTTCGTAAAGATTTGATCCAAAAGAGTGTGAGATGAATGAGAAACAGAGTGACGAGTTGGCGAATCTAGGAGAGGGAAGAAAGAGTAGCAATTCATTTTGTCATTTATATTGAGAAAGTTAGTATTAAAGTCGCCTATGAATCTCCCTCTTTTATTGTTGTGGTTAATAAAATTAGCAACTGAAACTAAGTAATCGTGGAAGAATTGAAGGTTTCCAGAAGGTGGTCTGTACATTGCGACGAATATTAGATCCTCATTTACCGAACAACAAATACATTCTAAATCTACATTGATAAAAGAGAATTCGTTAAGTTTTGTAATATTGAACTTGTTATTACAATACAGAGCAACGCCGCCTCCTTTCCTGTGATTTCTATTTATTGAAACTGTGGAATATCCCTCAATATTCGGCAAAGTCTGTGAGTTTGTGGCCCAAGTTTCCGTCAGAAGTAGAAAATCAGGAAATTTGTGCAAAGTTTCTAAAGTACCTGGTAGCATGTCCCAATTAGCTGTAATACTACGAATATTTTGCGAAAGAATAATCAGAGAGTCTGGTGAGATAGTTAAGAATGGGTCTTCAATGCTTGCCATAAGGAGAAGGCGGAAGAAATGGTTTAAAATTTATGGGTTTTTATTCACTATTCATTGAAAGTTCGCAATGACGTCTGACTTAAGAGGGTTATTAAGAGCGAGCCACGAGATTCAAATAGATGGAGTTGAGAGGTCAAGAAACGAAGTGGATCAAGTGAAAAGAAAGAGTTTACAGTGTATTATGAGGCCTAAGGAACCACTTGAATAAATTGTTTTTAAATATAGATCTCGAAAACGAAATTGTTTCTTTGTATATACAGTACGAATTAGAAAGTGAGAGAGAGAAATAGGAGATGGGATATAAGGAAGGTAAATTATATAGAACGGTTGAGCTAGACTAATTTGAAAACAAAACAGTACAGGGAAAATAATGAGTATAAGAATTCCTTAAAAGTAATAATAAAAGTAATAATAATAATAATAAAAGTAATAATAATAATAATAAAAGTAATACTAATAGTAATAAAAATAATACTAATTATAATTTTTTTTTTTATGATTCTAAATACAAAAGTTACAGTCCCGTTAGGAATGACATATTCCTATCAACAGGTTCTGAATATATGTATACTACAAATATTTAATTAATTTTGAATACATTGTTAAAAAATATGAAATTACTTACATAGTATTGTGTTTACAAGTGATTTTTGTCAGGTAGACCGCTAGGTGATAATTTTCAAAAAATTTTAAATTAGGCAGTAACATGATTTAAAAGTTAAAATAATTTTCTGATTTAACTGTATATATAATTATTACATATGTATATTAAAGTTACCTATGTTTAGCTTATTTTTGTCGAGTACAGTAAGAACTAGTAACAATAGAATGATGTCTATTTAAAAGACTGTAATAATAACAAATAGCAATTAAAAAAAAAGCAAGTTACAATTTACAAGAAATATTTTTTTTTCTTCAAAAAAGAAAGAATAAATTATATTTCGGGGCGATATTGCATTATAATTTTTCGAGATCATCGAAAGTTTTGACGGATCTTTTCTTGTCACCAAGGTTAACAATTCAGTTAAGAATTCTTACAATGCAGTTCAGACTTTCGTCACCCAATCTCTTAATTGCTGCCTGAGGCAAGTGGACACCGAGGACACCGGTCCTTTTCACCGAGAGTGCGCATTAAGTTGTCCGTAACGAGCTTCGTTACGGATTCGCAAATTGCCTCAGCGATATAATTTAGGATTTCTTGCGACCGCAAAGCCTCCGTTACCTGTAGCCGCACAGCTTCTTGCAACTCCTCCCTCAGCTCCGTCGGTGTGGTAGGGACCGCCACCGATGTGTCTTCTGTCGTCGAATCTGATATAATTTGACGTTTTCAGGTGACTGGCATTCTTCTTATTTATTCCGTATTTGAAATGCAATCTTTCTGATGTCTATGCGAATTATTATGTACAGTTTCACCTGCAATTGCTTTTTTAAGGAGCCCCGATTCTCACGTGTTCAGTGAACGGCCGTCATGTTGTAAACAAAAACAATAATAATAATATTAATAATAATAATAATCCTGCATTATGGAGAGGTCAAAATCTTTCTATAACAAATATTCTATCAAGTTTGACTGGTTATTGGACTTACGGAGGTTAGCGTGTACATTGAAGATGCTGCACCTTGACTTTCAAGATTGGTTTCTTAGGATTTCCTCTTCATTTTGGACTTTTTGCAAAATTTAACCCTATTTGTGTCAAAGAGAAGACAAATGAAATTTTCATTAACTTGAAACAATCAAACATTGAACATTTGCAACTATATGATAATGTATTAACTTTCTTTTGTTATCAGGAACAATCAGGAATTATTAAAATTATTGGATTTTTCTTTTTGTTATGACAATGGACTTTAAGCCTGGAAATTCCGTACCCTAATTTGGAGAAATCATGGTAGTTACTAGAAGTAATATTGATACCGCATCGTCCGTCGCGCGGGTTAACACGGAACGCGGTTGTGGCTTAGGTACAGGGTCACAACCGAAAAATCAGTCACAGTCTCCCTCTCGATCTGCTAGCAGCGCGCAAGACCAGAGTATGGCCAACGCTGTTGTCACGCTGAGAAATTTTGGGGATATCTGAGGTGAACTATAAAAATAAAATAAAACAAAATAAAAATGAGCAATGCTGCCCTGCTACCAAAATCCAATGCTATTGAATTGCCTGTCTCTCTTTAGAAAACGGCGTGTTTTGTTCACCAATCTACCCCTAAAATATACCTAGAATCTGTCGGTGATTGTTTAGTGTCGTAGATAATGCTGTTTTCTTTCAGCGCTGGGCCCAAAACTAAAAGAAGAACTAAACGCTACTGGCACTTTCCCCGACAAACCCCTTTCCTTGTCTAAATTAATTTAATCCTAAAAATCTACCCTATTGAAAATAGAAAAAAATTAAATAGCAACAATAAATACAAAATAATTAATTAAAAAAAAACACTTCTTTATTTTGATCTTCACTCCTTTCTATTTTTAAATACAATATTAATTACAATACTCTTTGCTCTAAAAGGCATTTCAAATCTACCTGTAAAGAAAATGCAAAGTTCAAAACACTCTCGGTAAACCTTGACCTTGTTTAAGACCAACTAATGTAATAAGATACTGAGAGACGTCTCTCTGACGAAGTACCTATAAACTTAACCCCTTCAAACAAGATGTAAATACTTAAAGTTAAACACAGACAAATATATACATATTTCAAGAACAATACAAAAAGTATTTTGTAAGAGAAGGTTACCCCTTTTCTTACTGAACAAATTGGACTAATTAAATATTTGTTCTTCTCCTTTCACTCTCTCTCCCCCTCAATTCTACAGTTTGTTTCCCCTGGGACTACAATTAAACACCTTTCAAGTCAAGAGTCTGTCGAATTCATTAATTGTTCCTTTTCACTGTAATAGGGACTATTGTTCACTAAATAGTTCTCTATGTATAGTTACTGGAATAGTTTTGTCGGTCGGTCAATGAGTCACTACACTTTGTCCGACGGCTGGTTACGTTTCCCCGGGTCGGCACTTTCCTCCACGCTTGGCTTTACGGAAGTTGATCGGCACACGTGAACTGGTCCGGTCGGACGTACACAGCGGCCTTCGTTTCCCGCCTCGAGAAACACATGAGATGTCCGAGAATGTCTTACGTTCCCCGGACGAAATATTTTTGAAGTTCAGCTACTTACATATATAGAAGTTCTAGATGAGGTTTTGAGCTGCCTTCGGTATCTGGCTTCTAGTTGCTAACCCCTCTGACGCTGACTTCTATCGCGGCTGCGTGGCTTGTACAGGACACTGGCTCCCATCTGATCGTTTCTACGAACGGCTGTGATGAGGCTGCTACATCTCGTCCTTGCCTTCCAGCATGGCGACCCTCGTTCGTCCTCACCGAAGCGATGCATCTTTCGCCGACGAGACGGTCCCTCCGTCCTACGGAGCTTGAGAGCGCCCCAGGGGGCGTCTGCTCTCTCGGGCTGCCAAACAAGTTCTCTCTCCCGCTCTCCGATCACAAGTCCCTAAGTTATCTAAAATTTCACTAGAAATTTTGACCTTTTGTTTTTTCACCCAATCAAACCAGTTCAATGGGGTCATATGACCCCCGCTGACCTTTATGCACATGGTTCACCTCCACGTCACTTCCCCTTCTAGAAAGTTCTAAAGGGACACGTGACTATCTTTCACTTCCGTGTTTTGCTCCCACGATCCAAATCGGTTCCCATAAGAAAATAACAAGATATGGAAACAAATTATAAACACCACTGATTTGAACTGAATCACAAAAATCACTTGAAATTCCCCTCATTAATTCTACAACAAAGTTTTAGTAATAATAACTCCATTAAAACATGTAACCACACAAATAAAATATTAGTGAAATATTTAAGCAGAAACTATATATTTTCCCAATACCAAAGTATTTGCTCTAAACAAACAATTTACTTAACTCCTCCAGTAAACATATAACCTGTCTTTAATTGACAAACTTATATTGTTAAACTTCTAATGACGTTAATATCAAAACAGCTGACGCTTAAGTTTTAATGGCGTCGCTAGCCTCTACCACTAGGCCTCTCAAAATCAAGACTTTTCACATTTCTGCTAAATTCAACATTACAACAACGAATTAAACTATTTAAAATTACTACTCATTTTTATATAAATACAAACATAATTTTCAATCAAAAACATTACTAAAAAAACATTGTTAAAAATTAAATTTAAAAGAAAGGAGTGAAAACATAATTTTCAAAATCAATTCACCCCATCTAAGTGACACATAATTCACATCGTCACACTGTTGAGCTAGAACATCCAGCATCTTCTTGTAGCTTGCCCTCCCATTCTCGAGGTGCCGCTAGAAGAAACGAAAGCCGCAAGCGCATCAAATGGTCCCGAGAAATGAATATAGCAGTAATGCGCTCTTTTTATATTATCACAAAGTGTCAAGATGAGCCTACAACAGGGTGGAGGCAAAAATTTTATCAACACTTTAACTCTGAAAATAAAAACATTGAAATTAGTGAACAAAACTTAGTCGACCGTAAAAGTTTTATTATGAAAAAGAGATGTTTAAGTGACACTGAACTTTTACAGATTAAAAGAGACATTGGAAATATGATTTATCAGGCGGAACATTTTGGCGACTCCGGTGCCTATGTTACTCTTGAGGTACTACTTGATTTAATCCCAAATACTTCAAATACCACAGACATCCTTGGAGATGCTGCTCCATTGTTGGGTCAATCCGGTGATAGTGACCTGAATCATATAGTTCGTTACCAATTCTACGAAAATATTCACAGTTTTGAAGGTACTGATCCCCTTAGTCGTCCAGTTATACCAAAGTTACGTGAAAGCAAGATGACCAAAGCTACAATAGTTGTTATGAATGAACTGCTTGCCGAATACCTCAAAGATAATTCTTCGATAACTGATGTTCATCTCGCTGTGTATTGTGCGTCAGCGGCGGTTTGTCAGCTAAACAAGCAACCTCTTTATTTGCGACGACCCTACAACCCCAATCTTCATCTTTAGACGAAACCGGAACCGAAATGGAAAATTCGTATAAACAACAATATAAAGGACTTCGGTGCAAAATTGGCAAAATCAGTGCGCATCTTAAGTCCCCACAAATAAAAAATTATTCAAGGCTTTAAAGCCAATAATCAAATTTTTAAAAATTAATCACAAAGATAAAAACTATGAAGCTACTCTACGCAACCATTCAGATACATTGAAACAAAAATTAAAGGTAGCGGGTTCCCGGCTTCACAGGTACAATGAATGCATTAAGCGCCGATGTCAGATTTGGAAATTTTCTTCAAACCAAGGCCTATTCTATAGAGACTTGGTTAATAAGAACGAGGCAGGTCCACTTCGTGAGGTGCCTGATAGTGAAGACATTAAATCTTTCTGGGAAGGCATTTGGTCCCAAGGAGAAAATTATAATGATCAAGCTGCTTGGCTTTCAATGGTGGAGGACACGTTTCATGAAATTCCGTTAATGGAGCCAATACATGTTGAGCTTCGAGATGTCAAAGAGGCCATTAACAGGACCAAAAATTGGAAAGCGCCAGGTGCTGATAACATCCAGAACTTTTGGTGGAAGAGATTTTCATCCGTTCATTCATTTATTCAGCAAGGATTTAACGAGGCTTTACATCACCCAGAGAGCATGCCGAAATTTTTCACCACCGGGGTTACTTCCTTGCTTTATAAATCTGGTGATCCAAAGAATGCTAAAAATTACCGACCTATCACATGTTTACCAACCATCTATAAATTAATCACTGCTATTTTTGCACAGCAAATTTATTCGCACTGCCGCGAAAATGACCTCCTACCTTGGGAACAGGCAGGGTGTGCAAAAAACTCCTTTGGTTGTAAGGACCTATTAACTATTGATGCCATTTTGTTAAAGCAAGTGCAAGATAAACACCGCAACCTCTCAATTTGTTACATTGATTATAGAAAGGCTTTTGATTCGGTTCCGCACGATTGGTTAATTAAGGTTTTGGAAATTTACAAATGTGACCCATCTATAGTTAATTTCTTACGCTTATGTATATCCAATTGGTTTACGACTGTTAAACTAGGTAACACGTCTGTGCCTCATGTGAAAATAGCTAGGGGTATTTTCCAAGGGGACTCTTTCAGTCCGCTTTGGTTCTGCTTGGCCCTTGCTCCTCTCTCTACCCTTCTAAATAAAACAACTGCTGGTTACAAGATGGATGTAAAGAACAAAGAGTGTCAAATTACCCATCTCATGTATTTGGACGATATTAAGCTTTTTGGTGGAAACTCTTCCAAATTAAATAGCTTAATTGAAACGACAAAAATTTTTAGCATGGACATTAAAATGGAGTTTGGATTTGACAAATGTGGAGTTGTTACGATTAAAAGAGGGAAGCAGGATAATTCGGGGAATTCGGCCACTGACACTCTAATCAGGGTTTTAACATCACAAGATACTTATAAATATCTTGGTTTTGACCAAAATTCAAAATTTTGTCACACTAAATTGAAGGAGCATTTTAAGAAAACATATATTGAACGACTCACCAAATTACTATAAATTTGGTAAGGGCGATTAATAGTTGGGCTGTGCCTACGTTAACTACAGTTTTGGAATCCTGAAATGGAGCAACTCTGATCTTGAAGCCTTGGACAGAAAGACTAGGACATTACTTACCAAATTTCGAATGCATCATCCTAAATCCTCAGTCGACAGTCTGTTCATACCACGAAGAGAGGGAGGTAGAGGATTATTAAACATTTCTAGATTATGCCAAACACAAGTACAAAAACTTAGACACTATTTCTTAAAATCTACAAAAGTTTATCTCAATTGCATTGCGTCCATTGACAATAACTACACTCCTCCAAATTTATGTCAGATAAGAATGCCATATACTCCAGTTTCTCTTGGGGATATAATACATATCTGGAAAGGAAAAGGTTTACATGGAAAATACCCTACAATGTTAAACGAAGAACAGGCGACTAAGAATCTTTCGATACAATACCTAACGAGTGGCTACCTTCACCCAGAAACAGAAGGAATTATTAATACCATTCAAGATCAGGTGATAAGCACCAAAAAAAACTATCAGAAGTTTATTACCAAAACATTGGACAACGACTCTTGCCGAAAATGCGATTCAGCTTCGGAAACTATAGGTCATATAATTGGAGCCGTGCTGGCGTGGCCGTGCGGTCTCGGCGGCGGCCAGCCGTGGCAATCAGTGCGCCAGTACCTGGGTTCGAATCCCGGCAGTGGCATGGCTGTTTCAATTTCCTTTCCTGTGTTGTAAGCCTCTTCTTCACTTTCTCTTCGGTCTGACGTCATTCCTTAATGGCGTCCTGGGGCAGGCAACGGGAAACAACCCCAGTATCTTTCCTCAGGTGTTTCTAGGAGATCCATGTGAGACCTCCATAGAACTGGACCTGTCTTCGGACAGAAAACTATAGATGGATGGATGGATATAATTGGAGGCTGCTCGATGCTGGCAAATTCATATTATTTGAATCGACACAACCAATTTGCTAAAATTATTCACCAGTAATTAGCTCTAAAATTTGATATTTTAACTTCTGCCCCGCCATACTATAAGTACAAGCCGGATCCAGTTCTTGAAACAGAACGGTATCTCCTCTACTGGGATAAACCTATTGTTACTGACAATACTGTTGACTTCAATCGTCAATTGTTTTGGTTGATAAAGTGGAGAAACAAACTTCAATCGTTGACATTTCTGTCCCACTGTCCCAAAACATTTCCAGAACAGAAATTGAAAAATGTACAAAATATGAAAATCTGGCGATTGAAATACAGCGACTATGGAAGCAGCAACGAATTCAAACAGTGCCATTGGTGATATCGGCGACCGGAATTGTTTCAAAGATTTTTATTGTTAATTTAGAAAAAATTGGACTGCAACAAAATCTTGTCAAAAATATTCAGAAAAGTATATTATTACAAACATGTCATATCACCCGTAGGTTTCTACAACAGATGGCTTGAGATGAATTTCTCCGCCTACAAGGCTTCCAGACTTTGTCTGAGATAAACACATGTATAAAAATAAAAATAATAATAATAATAATAATTTTCTATATTTGTTCAATATATTTTCAATTATTTGTTAAGTTCTCATTCCACAGTCATTATATTTAAACTGAAAGGGAAGATGATTTTTTTTGTTCTTGTTTCTCAGATTAGATGATGATTTTTTTGCTTCTTCCTTGTGTTCAAAAATTTTATAACAGTTTTTGGTTAGTATGTTATATTTGAATATTTGTTCAGGATTTAGTATACTAAATTGAAGTTTTATATTTTATACTTTTATAAGATTATACTTTTATCACTTATATTTTGCTTGAAGAAAATCAACTTTAGAATTTTATTTGAGAGATTTATTATAGTTTTAAACAACTTAAAAAACTTGTGGATTCTGCGTTGGCCCAAATGTTAGCCGAATAGACCTAGTTTATATTTGAATCAAATAGAGCATTATATAATAGGATCTTAATCCTCGCTGGAAGTATAGATTTTATATGCTAGAATATGTATGATAATTTGTTTAACTTTTCAAATAATGTACTAATGTAGTTATTCACGAAAAGTTTTCATTTATGATTAAGCCCAGATATTTAGGGCTATTTATTTTTTTTGTACTGTAATTGTAAACAGCTTTTACATTCATCTGGCGAGGTATAAACACAATTCCGATGGTAAATAAAGATTTTTGGCTTATTTCTTAATAGTCTTTTTTTGGAAATATTCACATTAATTATGTTTTGTATTAATTTATTTGAAGTCTACTGTGAAGCATTCATTTTTGTATTCTAATTAAATCTTTTCGTAATGTGTCTATTATTTCTGTAGTACTGTTTACATTCGAATAGACCATTATATCATCTGCAAAAGTATACATGTAACATGATTTTATAACATGAAACAGGTCATTGATAAAAAAATAAGAAAAACAAAACGTTAAATTGTGACTTTGACGGACTTGACGGACTCCATTTGAGATATTTTTCATGTCAGTGTGAATATTGCCAATTGAGACAAAGAATTTTGCATTCATGAGATATTCTTTGATAATTTTATATAATAAGGCCCTTATTCCAACACTGCATAGTTTTTTTTAATATTATTTTTGTATCAATGGCATTGAAAGCTTTGATTAGGTCATTGGGAATAGGAAGAATTAATTTATTTTTAGCTAAAAAATTGGGTTTAACGTGCCGTCAATTCTATTTAAAAAAGACTGTTAGGCCCAACACAAGACTAAACAAAACAAACAAATGCCTTTTCAGATTCATCTTTATGAGGGGGACTAGAGTACAGCTGTTTCACAATTCTACTTGATCATCAGCTCTAGCCAGCCCCCTCGATAAAAATGAATCGGAAAGGCAGCCCTAAGGTGAAACCAACAGTCAAGCTGACCGAGACCTCGCCAAAGGCAAGATTTGTTTGTTTGTTTGTTTTGTTTAGTCTTGTGTTGGGCCTAACAGTCCTTTTTAAATAGAATTGACGGCACGTTAAACCCAATTTTTTAGCTTTATTGCGGCCTATGTTGTTTTGTTATTTTTTTGTTCTTTTTGTCCTTTTGTTATTTAATGTTGTTCGCCTACTAGTTGTAGGGAACATATCCGATATTGCCTCTCGGCTTTTTGGGTTTTATTTATTTATATTGCCTTTTGCCTTTGGCGAGGTCACAGTCAGCTTGACTGTTGGTTTCACCTTAGGACTGCCTTTCCGATTCATTTTTATCGAGGGGGCTGGCTAGAGCTGATGATCAAGTAGAATTGTGAAACAGCTGTACTCTAGTCCCCCTCATAAAGATGAATCTGAAAAGGTATTTGTTTGTTTTGTTTAGTCTTGTGTTGGGCCTAACAGTCTTTTTTAAATAATTTATTTTTATTTAAGTTATTTGTTATTTGAGGAATTTTCAAATTGGTAAGACGTACCTTTGTTTTTCTAATATCATATTATTCTAAATTTACAATTTTAATTAATTAATTAATTTTTCCATTGCTGTTCATTAGCTTTTTTAATTTTGTGTTAGCAAGTATTTTTGCTGTCTTCCCTAATATTTGTTTATTTCATTCCATTTACTTTTGGGAGAATTTAATCCAGTATTGAATTTATTTTTATAACATTCTTTTGTTTTTAAGTCTCTTCAAGTTTGTACTTAGTTTATTTCTTAATAATTTGTAATTGTTGCATTGTTCCTATTAGTTTTGTTATTTTTCTATTTCCTAAAGAAATAGTAGTCTCTGTCATTGATTTCTTTCATGATTTTGTTGGTGATCCATGATTTATTACTCGTTCGTTTCTTTTTGTTTTCAAGTTTTTATATTTTATTGTTTTTGAAGCGTTTCATTCTATTATTTTATTATAGATTTCGTTTGTGTTGGCAAACTTTTTCGCGATATTTCCTCAATTATATTGATTATGCCTAGTTTTAGTTTCTTTTTGTTGAAACATGTAAGGGAAGGGCGGGAAAAATGATCTTCTTAAGGAAAAACGAATATAGAACTTTTCAAATGACTTGTAATTTATAACATGAATCTCTGATATCTTATCTAAAAAATAATTTTATTTGAATTTGTTTGATCAAAATATTGGTCTTCATAAGTAAGTTTTTCCAAACTAGTGTTAAAGGATCATTTTACCCACTGGGTGGTTAAAATGTTGTTAAAAGTAATGGGATTTTTCTTTTTCCAGTTTTCATATAAACAATTGAAGTCAAAGAAAAAAAATGCAGATTAATCTAAAAAACATGAATCGCTTTTTAGTGTAAGTAAGAAATTATGGCAAATTCAACTCTTTCAGCTAAGAATTTGAATTTTTTTATATGAAAAACGTGTTTAGAATAAGGACAACAAGACCCTTAACCTACTTTCAATTTTTTATAAAGATTACTGAAAAAAAAACCATAGGCTTAAGCTATAATTTCAAGTATACAAATGTAAAAGTATAACTGCGAAAAGATGGACTGTGTTAAGTTAGACTCACTCGAAAAGATTTAAAATTAAACCATTCTATAAAAAACCTGAGGATGCATCTTCTTCTATCTTGAATAATATCGAAAGGAAAAAACTAAATGCGATTTTTTTTAAACAATGGGAAGTAGAAGTCTACTTTGACTTTTTTAAATTTGGTAACCATCGGCAACCAGCAAAGCTTCCACCACAATCATCAGACAAATAGACTTCGTCGTCTTCATCAATACCTTGTGCTGACATACCATAAGAAACAAAAGAAAAATTAAAAAAAAATTATTAGCGGGCATGGTGCTAAAGGTGTATTTATAATAATTACGAGTGTAATTCAATAAATACAGCTCGTGCATAAGCTAGAGAATACAAAGATTCCTCTTGGGCAAAACAATCATAAGGACAAAACGATCCCGGCATCTTTTTGTCGGAAAACATGTTTGACATTAAACAGTCTGTACTGTGGATCGGCTTATGACAACAATTATAAAAAGTACATCAAAATAATCTCCTATAACATCTTCTACAGATACCAAATCTAATACATCTTATAACTTATTAGAAAAATACTCCAAATCGCCTTTGGTGATATTTCGACTTTTATTTCAAAGTCTTAATCATACTTTATAGGAAGTGAGAACATCTCTCACTTTCCCGAAACCGAAAAATAATACAAAACAAGAATTAATTTTTCTCAATCTAACAGAGAACGTGACATCAGCCACGTTCATACTACCAATTTATATTGGTATTTATTTATTTATTTATTTATTTAAATTTGTATTATTTATATTATTATTATATTATAAATTGGAAATAAGCATGAATTTAAAAAAAAATAATATTTATTTTAAAATAAAAAAGAATTTTTAAACATTGAATTTTTAATCAATGAATTTTTAACAATAATTTGGCTTGTAAATTGGTACTATGAACGTGGCTGATGTCACGTTCTCTGTTAGATTGAGAAAAATTAATTCTTCTTTTGTATTATTTTTCGTTTTTGGGAAAGTGAGAGATGTTTTCACTTCCTATAAAGTATGATTAAGACTTTGAAATATAAGTCGAAATATCACCAAAAGTGTTTTGGAGTATTTTTTTCTAATAAGTTTTAAGATGTATTAGGTTTGGTATCTGTAGAAGATGTTATTTGTTTAACCAATGTGGATTTAGGTGAAGAAAAGATATACATTCAGGAATTTCGAAAAAATAGTTAATGAAATTTTCATGGTTAAATGAAAGCTAGAAGAATTTGTGAATGATTTGGTACTTTATCTTCGCGCTCACAAAGATAGATGAAAGCAAGAAGGATAAGTAAGAAGTATTGAAGATCTTGAGAAAATCAACTGAAAGTAATCATCATAAGAAGAAGGTTTAAAATTGTGAAAATATTATCAAATAGACATTAAAAAGCATAATTTTGAAATTAAGACATTAAAGGACGTTAAAAAACATAAATTGGAAATCACCATGAATTTATTGAGTTATATAGGAAATGTCAAAAATACGGAAGAAATTGTTAAATTTTTATGATAACTGCATATAATCTTGTGTTAGGGTTAAAATTAGGTTTATGCTCTTATGAGTTAAGGCATTTCAGAATATACTTTAATTTTAATTGCAATAGTATAGTGAATAATTGTCTTCTACATTAAAGTGTGCATCATATCTTTTATTATTAAATGAGCAAGAAGTAATATGTTTTTCTTGTGGATCAAATTATCATCACAAGTGTTCGTTGGCGGAAACGACATACAGATCCATGACAAATAGGAAGAAAAAAGAATGGAAATGTAATACTTGTGGGAGACAACAGACTTAAATTACTCAACAGGATGTAAAATCAGATTCACTTTTGAATTTAAATCTCGACGAATTTCTTAAGAAATTGGATTGCTTAGACAATTTAAAGAAATTGGACAATTTAGATAAGCTGATGAAGGATATCTCAGAAATAAAAGACTCATTGGAATTCTTATCTAAAAATTATGATGTTATTCTCAACAAAATGCAGTGTTATTGAAACTAACAAAACACAGAATAAAATAATTTCTACTTAAAACAAGAGTTAAAAGAAAATAAGGATCGCATAAAGTATCTTGAAAAGCAAACAGACAACTTAGAAAAATATTCAAGAAGGAATAACAGAAATTTTGAATGTTAAAGAGAATAGAGAAGAAAATCTGTATGAAATTGTGAGTAAAGTTGCATCAACAATAAATGTGCCATTTGAGAAACAAAATTTGGAAGCTGTTCATAGATTGCCAACATACAACACAAGAAAAACTAAACCTAGAATTGTAAAATTCAAAAACTTGCAGACAAAGAATGAATGAATGGAGAAAAAGAAGAAAAACAAAATTGTAAGTAAAGATATTATCAGCAATGGAGATGATAGTCTTATTTTCATAAATGACAATCTAACAAAAAATCAGAAATTTTTGTTGTGGAAAACAAAATTTAAAGCTAAAAAAAAATTGTATAAGTTCGTATGGATTAAGAATTGTATAATTTTAGTGAGAAAAGGTGAAACTTCAAATGTAATAAAATTTTTTGATATAGATGACTTAGAAAAAATGATGTAAGGAAATGGCTAATGATATAC
The DNA here is from genome assembly GCA_023159025.1 of Thereuonema tuberculata. Classification (NCBI taxonomy): domain Eukaryota; kingdom Metazoa; phylum Arthropoda; class Chilopoda; order Scutigeromorpha; family Scutigeridae; genus Thereuonema; species Thereuonema tuberculata. Next base: position 183,164 of record JAFIDM010093964.1, read on the forward strand.
TGTACAATGATATTACAAAATATCTGTATTATAATGATACTTATGAATTGGAAAATTTGGAGTAATGGAAAGATATGATTAATAATAAGGATTTGAAAGATAGTAATCTCAATATTATACATCTTAATATAAGATCTGTTAGAAAAAATTGGGATTTATTTGTTTGTAAAATTAATTCATTACTAGAATTACTTGATGTTATCATTTTGACAGAAGTAAATATATTTGAAAATGAAGTAGAATTGTATAATATTAACTATTGGAATATGTATTATAAATTAAGAAATGAACAAAAAGGTGGAGGAATTATTATTTATATTAAATTTAACATTAAGGTTGAAAGAATTCATATATTTTCAATTGATTTTGAAAATTTAAGTCTTATATTAAAAAAAATATGTGGAAAACTAATATAAATATTTTTGCTATCTATAGACTTCCAAAACAAAAAATTAAGTTATTCATAAATGAAATGGAAGAACATTTTCAAATATATAATGTTTTTTGGAAATAATTGTGTGATAATGGGAGATATGAATATAGATTTATTTAAATTTAATGATTTAAATTTAGCAATACAAGATATGGAAAAACTTCTACAAAAACTACAAAAACTAATATTGATCATATCTTTCTGAATGATGTATACAGAATTTATAAAAGTTTTATTATAAAAGAAAACATTTCAGATCACTTTTTAACATCTTAGAGTATAAATTTAGATAGCATACATAATATAAACAGTACCTATAAAAAATTAAAATATATAAGAAAAAAATATAAAAACATTGATTACTTTTTATTAGAAAAGAATTTACAGGGTTTCTTAGAAAAATTTAATAATACAGAAATTGAAGATCCAAATGTTCTATATAATAATATTTTAAGTGAATTTAATGATGTATACATCCAAAAGATGTATAACTTATTACACAAATGAATCAGTAATTTCTAATTATTATTTAGGAGTTTCTTATAGTAAAAAACACTATGATAGACAGAATAAAGGTGATCGAATACATAAAGAATAGATAATTAAAGAATTAATTGAAGAAATAAAAATAAGAGACAAATTATTGAAAAAATATAAAAATAATAAAAGTAATGAGCAATATTATAATAATTATAAGAATTTCAGAAATATACTAACATCAAAAATAATAAAAGCAAAAAATAATTATTATTATAATAAACTGGTCGGCTACCCATCGCTTTGCTCCAGAAGCCTCCGCTACATAACGGAAAAGAACTTTTTATTTATTAAAAAAACACAGACATACAAATTATATCAAGTAAACTAAAACTAAAATTTTTTTTTAAGTTTTTTTAAATTTAATTTCTGATGTTTATATTCTGTCAATCCACGACTGCTTTTAGAACCAGCGTGTGAATCATATATCTATGATATATTTTAATTTTTTATGGAGATTAGAATGTAGTCCTCGATGTCTAATGGCTAAGACGTCTAACTTCGGAGCAGATGGTTCCATGTTCAATTACCGTAGTGAATTTGTAGAAATTATTTCTATTTTCACAAATTACAACAATTCCATCAGACAGACAGAGAAATAAAAGCTTTTAGTAATATAGATATACTTTTCAGTGGTTTTTGAGTTACAAAGACCTTTGGTTTTTAAGTTATAAATAGGGTAAAGGACCAATTACTGGCACCAACTTTTCAATTTTTACTGTTAACCAATGTTATGAAGTGAACTTTGAGGGTTATTTGCTTTAATCCACTGTAACTGGGTTACATCTATTGAGTTTGGAAGAATTTGAAATAATTAATACAGATTAGAATTAGTTATAACCAAAAATCAAAAAAATTTTAAGTTGACTAAACACTGGCACTTATAGTCTAAATACTGGCACATCATTGTCTTTATTCTGGCCACTGTCAGTAATTGGTCAACTTTGTTATACAAGCCTTTAATAGCCTACACTTCATCTTAAATATGAGCAACGGATAATTCCTAATTTGATTATAGCCCACTTTTTTTATATTTATTTTATAGAGGCCTAATTAATTAATTTTAAAAAGCTAATTAGTTAATTAGTTAATTTTAAAACACTTACCAAAAAGATCTCCAGAATTTTTTTTTCTTTTGGCTTAAAACCAAATAAACATAAATACTTTAGGAATAAAACTTAACAATTTGACATTTAATATGAGCTATAACAGGCTAAATATAAATGTTATTTTAAAATGTTATTCTGTTATTCTGTCAAACGAACTGAGGGATTCACAAGTCATGTTGAAGTCTGCACGGTCACTTTGTGCTTTTATTTGTTGTGGGTTTCTTTGACAAACTACATGCTTTCTTTTCTATTTATTTTTTTTTGGGGGGGGGGGTCTGTGGACTGTTTAAGCCTAAGCCCTCTTTCGTTTTCTTTCTTCTTTTGCCTTTTCATTGTCTTCCTTATTTTTGAGTGCTTCCATTTACACACATTAAATTAAGATTAAAAATTAATTTATAAAACTGCAACATGTACATGTTTAATTGCACGAACGTGGATGTCATCAGTCAGAAAAAAGAAAATTGAAAATCGACTAATTCAATACATATTCAAAAAGAGAAAGCAAAGGAAACAATGATTCAACTTGTGTCCGGTAGGGGAGTCCAGATTGGTGCTGATTGATTCACCACTGGAATGTTCCATTTGGGATGTTGGGAGCCGGGCTAATTTTCGGTACACACGTAAAAAACTTTCAAAATAGGCCAATAAAAATACATTATTTTAAATAGGTTTAAGTTTGTTTTTTTTTTTTACACTTAAAACAACACACGATGCCAACTTGTCACAATAACTTTAAAAAATACAAATGCAAACCTATTTTCGTTACCTTTTGGACCTAAATGTTACCATGCCCAATAGAGAATCGACCCATCGAACTTTAGATTAGTAGTCGACATCCTAGCCGCTGGACCAAATATTAGGTTACTATGGTCGAACGACCATGTTACTTTGGTCGAGCGGCTAGAGCGTCAGACTTCTAATCTGAAAGACGGCTGTTCAATTCCTGCTCGTGCATGCTGGCAAGTAAGACCAAAATACTACGGAAATTGGTTCGCATCGAGATTTGTTTACATTTAAAATGTAGACTACCGAATAGCCTATCGATATTTGTAAATTTTCCAAAATAATATTCTAAATTTAGGCGGTTCAGGCAAATTAGCACAATAAGCTGTTTCGCTTAATTTAAGGTTCAAAGAAATTAACTAAAAAAAAATATTAAAAAATGCATAGGCCTAACAGTTGACTGTTAAGTGTGGAGCAAGCTTATGCAAATTTAATTTGCTGTAGGCTACACAAATGTTTTAAGAGAACCTAGAATAATCACAATTAGCTGACATGTCTTTATTCTGGCACTGCCATTATTTGGTTGAAAGTGGGTGCCAGTAATAAGACACGAGATGCCAGTATTAGGTCGATTTGCATCTCACAAAGTTTTTTATTTCCTCTCATATATAAACATAAACTATACAAAACACAGCTTGAAATCGTAAACTTTAAGCCATGAATTACTTACCCGCACTGCCGATTCTTTCTTTTTGCTTCTCAGTACTTGCCATTTGTCAATTTTGAAAGTCTTCAGAGTCAGCTTGTAAGTCCCGCCGAACTAAAACTTGAAGCACAGTATGAACGGTAATGCAGTACCACCTAATTAGCGTTATTGCCTATCAAATGCTTTCTCTTAAGAAAAAAAAAGTTAGATAACTATGAAACCGAAACATATCAGCATTTCGTGAGCGCTGTAAAATAATAATTCAGCCAATAGTATTGCAGCTGAACCAGTTATTACGAAGAGTGCCAGTATTTGGTCAGTTGCCAGGGTTTGGTCACTTTATCCTAGTGATTTTTCAGTATTCTATCTTATAGAAATACTGCTTCTTTCTTTCTTGAATCTCTTTTCTGAAATACAACCATTACTCGTGTGCACATTGATTGATATAGATATTTGAAGAAGAGATATGTTGAGATGGATGTTTGTTAATATAGATGATGAATGAAGATCGTAGCTTGTATACGAAATTCTTGGCAACGAATTGATTGTGACTATTCTTGCGAGTGCAGATAACCAAATTCTGATGACTTGTGATCAAAGGCATGAAGTTGTGCGCGAGTCAAGACAACGTTCTCCAAAAAGATGGCAATTTTATTTAGAGTCTGTCCTTGAGCTTTATTGATAAACATTGTGTAAGAAGGCCTGATCGGAAATTGCTTTCTTGTAAAAGTGAATAGAAGTAGATTATCGTTTGGTTTCATAGACATTCTATGGATGAAAACAAAATCTCCTTTGTGAGTTCCTGTTATAATTTCGGCTTCTATGATATCACTATCGAATGAACGGCATTTAAGTTGAGTTGCATTGCACTGTCCAAACTTGGAATTGATTTTTTGCAACAACATTATTGGAGATCCAATCTTCAATGACAAACGATGTTGAGGAATACCACTGAGATTCAATGAGTTCAGATATTCAGGCAGATAGAGATGTTCGTGTTGTGGATTATCAGAAGTATCAATTTTATTCTCTTAAATACTCTCTAGTCTCACCTTGTGTTCTTTGACTTATCACTCGATTGATGTTATCAACAATCTCGTTCTTTGGTAATTTCTTAACTTTGACGTGATTGCAGGTATTTGAGTTACAAATAGTGTTTTTCAGTAATCTATCTTATAAAAAGGGTGCTTCTTTCTTTCTTGACTCTGTTTTCATTACTCCAACATCTGCGGTGTACACGCGCTTATTTTTCAATATCACATAGAATGTGATTAAGAAAGAATACTTAAAATATTGCAACATTTTGGCAATTATAGTTCTAATTGTCAGTTTCGAATTACAAATAAACTGACGGATGGGAAATAAATAAACAATCTTGAGATTCAAAAAAAAGGTTTAATATTCCTTATTGATGGGGAAAGGAGAAGGAGAGATAAGTCAAAAAGCAATATGAAGAAAGTTGTAGTCCATATGGTCTAATGGATAAGACATCTGACTTCGGATCAGAAGGTTGCAGGTTCGATTCTTGTCGCGAATGTTTCATTGTAAAAATTATTTTAATTTTCCATTCTCGCAGAAAATTGTGCCGATCAGACAGACAGACAGACACACAGACAGAGAAATAAAAGATTTTAGTAATATAGATTTATAAATGATTTAAATAACACAAAAAATTGTTGGGAAAAAATAAATTCTTTATTAGAATGAAAAAAAGGTAATAGAAATAAAACTAAAAAAGAAAATGAAATAAATAGGTTTGCACAGGAAATAGAAGATAAAAACAAATTTAAAACACTTGCAGAAAACTTTTGTAATTATTATCATAAAATAAGATATAATTTTAATATAAATTGTAAAGAGAATTTATTACAAGATTTAAATAATTCATATTTAATAAATACAATTGTAATTGATGTAGCAAATGATGAAGAGATAATAAATATAATAAATGGGATGAAAAATAAAAAATCAATTGGACATGATCAAATATCTATTTCTGATATCAAAGAGAAAAAGGAAACTTTTGCTAAACTGATAGCATTAATGATACAATTAATTTTCAATAAAGAAATTTATCCAAATAATTTAAAAATATCAAAAATTGTTCCAATATTCAAAAATAATGCTTTTAATGATTGTAAAAATTATAGAGCTATTGCTGTGTCATCAACTATAAATAAAATAATAGAAAAATTTTTTACTTGAAAATTACAAGAATTTAAAAAAATATTTAATGTAATTAATGAAAATCAATATGCTTATCAACAAAATAAAAGTACAACTAAATTATTAGAAATATTTTGTGGGCATATTAATACAAATTTAAATAAAAATCATTTTGTACTATTAATAACTATCGACTTGAGTAAAGCTTTTGATCTGATAGATCATAAATTGCTTTTGATTAAATTGAAAAAATATGGAATAAGAGGTAAAATATTTAATATTATGAAAAAATATTTAGAAAATAGAAAGATTTTTGTGCAAATAAATAAAATATTAAGGAAAAGGAAAACAATTAATATTGGAGTGCCCCAAGGATCCAATTTAGGACCAATTTTATTTATAATTTTTTAAAATGATCTTTTTTATTTTTTAAAAGATTGTTATATGTATGTATATGCTGATGATATAATAATATATACATCCTGTTTAAATTTGAAGATTGTGAATAAAAGTTTACAGGATAATTTTAATATTTTACAAAAATGACTTCATGATAAAACAAAAGGAATATTAATAAAACCCAAAAAGAAAATAGTAGATAAAAAAATTACATTCATAATACATTCGCATGATTGTTTACATGGAAATAGTACAAAATGTATTTCTTGTAGTGAAGTTGATATAATAAATAATTTTAAATATTTAGGTGTAATTATAAATGATTTTTTTATTTGGGATAACTATATAAATATTTTATATAAAAAATTAAATCTAACTATATATATATATTTTATTACAGAAAAAACATTCTTCCACTTAATATAAAAATTTTAATTTATTTTGCAATTTTTGATTCTTTATTAAATTATGGAGTTAATATATGGACAAATGCAGGAAATATAAATTTGGAAAATTTAAAAAATTTACAAACCAAAGTTTTAAAGTTGATATTTCCTAAAAACATTTGGAATAATATTAATAAAAGGAAACAAACATTACTAAAATATAATATATTATATCCTAAACAAAAATTTATCTATAATATAATAATAAAGAATTTTTATAGTGTTGTTAAATTAAAAGATGAAAGTATAACAGAAAATTATATTTGAGAAATAAAAATAGAATAAAGCTTTATTATCCTTATATCTAGAATGAATATGGTATAAGAAATTTAAGATATATAATTGAGAAAACCTTTAATGATGTAAATTGGAATGTATTTAAAGATTGTAAAAGAATTTCCATTGTAAAAAATAATGTAAAAAGTTGGATATTAGATAATATTAATTAATAATTTGGAAATTTTATGTTGTGCTAAATTGTTTTTCGTTGATATTTTTGTTTCAAATTGTTTGAGGATAAGTCGATTTTGTAATTTTTATAAAATTTATTTAAATATAATTTTTTTAATATAATTATTATGTATTAAAATAAATACAGCACCTGTTGATTGGAATTTAAATTCCTAATATGACTGAAATGTAATTTAAAAAATCTAAGAAATAAAAAAAAAATTATTATTTCAAACTATAGTTTCAAACAATGGGTTTCCCCAGCTAAGGCAATATGGCGTGTCATATTCCCTTATTCAAAAAAAAAATAATCCTAAATTATTAATCAATATACTATATAATCGGCAATTTCAGTCTTTTTACTTTCTTAAAAATGTATAATATTTAACTAATAACTCAAATATATCGATATGTATGTACTCAACGGCCGCACCTGTTGATAGAAAGCTCTACAAATGCTTCCTAACAGGACTATAATAAAATGTAACGGAAATAAAATGAATGAATGAATGAATGAATTATTATTTTTATTATTATTTTTATTAACGGGTTCCAGAACCCGTTTGATAGGAATTGTTATTCCTAACGGAACTGAATTGTAATTTAAAGCAATTAAGAAATAGATAAATATTATTAAACATGGCGGCCAGGTTAGAGTAGCTATGATGCCTGCTCTCCAACAAATTATTGTAAAAAAATTAATTTACTAGTTTTTTTTGTCAGATTTTCTGTTACCAGTGAATGTGTAAATAGTGTGAACCATCCTGGACCTATTTCAAATGCGACTGATCACTTGATTGAACATCATCTCATAAAAAGTAAAGACATTACTGTTAATGGTGATGATTCAATTATCTTCATTAATGATAATTTGACAAAAAAGCAAAAATTTCTGGTTACGGAATACCAAAATCAAAGCAAAGAAAAATAACATAAAATTTGTCTGGGTAAAAAATGAGTAAATTATCGATAGAACAAATGAAAATACAAATATTATCAAAATATATGATATAGAAGATTTAGAGAAAATTGAATAAAAAAAAATCTAAATAAATGTTGGAAAAAAAAATGGCAAATACAGATCACATATACGATAACATTAAAAATTACTTATTACATCCAGAAACTTGCATTATAGAAAATTAAAATGGTTTATAACAAATTCTGCTCAAAAAGGTTAAAAAAATATAAAATTATTACTACTTAACATAAGATCTTTAAGAAACAACTGGGAAATACTTTTCTGTAAAATTAAAACATACTTAAAAAACTTTGATATTACTGCTATAACGGAAGTAAATATTTCTGAAACTGAAATAGATCTTTATAAAATCGATAACTGGAACTTATGTTACAAATTGAGAGAAACGAAAAGAGGTGGAGGAATCATAGTTTATATTAAAAATAATATAGATTATATATATATATAAATGCCTACTACATTGGCACAAAAAGGTATGTAAAAATTACCTAAATAATAGATGAGAAGTTTCGAAGCTTCATCACAGGCTTCTTCTTCTTGTCTTGTTCCCCCGTGTATTTGAAGTTTGTTTTTACAATGGAATATGTCGGGTAACGGCAAATCTTGGTTGGATATATTATTCTGTTGTGATGTTATTGTTGATTGTGATGTGTTGATTGTGAATCAGTCTTTGTTGTGATGGACTTGTTTGTAAATCTTGGATGTGAATGGTCAAGGGTTGTTGATTTCTTGTATTCATGGCTGGAAACAGTCTTATGTTGTGTTTGTTGTGTTTATTGAGTGGATGGTGAGTTCATTATAGGCCGTATTCAAGTACATTTTTAGTAGATAAATCTTGATTGTAGCTTTTAAGCAGACGAATCATTCTTGATTTGTAAAATTCTCTTAAGTATCTAATTTTTCTTTGTCCTAATATTTCAATATTTCGAATGTCAAGGGAATGTCCTGTTGATGTGCAATGAGAGGCGGTGGCATATGCCTTGTTTTTGTGTTTTACAGCGTTTACGTGTTCATTTGTTCGGATGCCCAATTCCCTTTTTGAGTTTCCTATGT